>JH720170.1:36032-88448 GCA_000231845.2 Tetrahymena malaccensis 436 | reverse complement strand
AAATTTAATAAATTACAAAAATATTTAATTAATTAATTATTTTTTAATAAGATTAAATTTGGATAGAGAGAATAAATAAAACTGAGATCAAATATAAATTTAGAATATTAATGATAAATAAGAGATATGTAACTATTTAGAAAGTTTTTTAATATAAATTTTTACATCTTGGATAAATACTATCTTTTTTCAATTTCTTATATTAAGGAATAAATAAAAATTTAGTACTTGAACCAAAAATAAGAATATGATTTAATATAACTTTTAAAAATTAACTATTATGTAGTTAAATTAAATATACAGTACATTTTTTGAATTTTGCAAAAAAATAAATTTGATTATTTTAAAGGAAATACTATACAATATTTTATCTCTCAAAATTTCAAAAATATTGTAATAAGCATTATCAATTATTTATTAACTATGGTAATAATAAATTAAATTATAAATAAATTCTATTGAGAAATAACATTTTTAAGTTTAAATATTTATTTGTCAAATGCATTTGCAGATAATATTTATTAGATTTTTTCTAAAAAAACTAAATAAGACAATAATTTTTAACTTTTTCAAATATTTGAAATATTTTAATGATTGAATTTATTTTTTAATAAGTAAGTTTACTATCTGATTAAGATAAATTAGAGTATTTATTGTAATTATTATAATATTAAGATTAATTTAAAATTAGTATTTAGTGATAAAAAAATTTGCTGTTAATTATTTTAAAAAATAGATTTAATTATAAGTATCACCCACAATTTTAGTGCTTTTTTTAATCTCAAGTGTATTAGTTTTCAACATAAAGAGTGTATCTATCAAGTAAAAAAACATTTTTAACATGGATGTATGTTGGTTGAAGTAGTTAAGCATCAATGTATAAATATTTTGTGACATTTGTAAATAATTTATGTAAATAAGTTAAGTGTATAATACATAGCAATGTAGCAGTAAAATTATAGGATATAATCATTTATTATAATTATTATTTTTTATAAATTTATTAAGGAGATATAGATATTATACTTTAATTAAAGCTATTTAATTTTTTTAGATTCAGATATATCTACCATTTTAAATGTATAATTTATGTATTCATGATCCAATCTTAAATTAACCCAAAAAATTAATAAACTTTCAAAGGCTATTGCATCTGAGGTAGTCTCAATACAGCTTGAAGCAAGTTAATGAATTAAAATCCCCTTTTTTTAAATTTTAAATAAATGAGGATTTTGATCATTCTTATAAGCGATGTATTAATGGGGAGCAGAATTAGCATAGAAATGCTATAAATCTTAATAGAATTAGGTGGCTATTTAAAATTAACTTTATCTATCTTAATATAAGTGGTCATTTTTAGTGATATTTTAATGAAATAATAGGAATCAAAATAACCATTAAATAATTTTAGGCCAATTAAATTCCTTCATATTTATATTAAAGAATTTATGATATTCTTCTAATTGAAAGTTATAGCTCTTTTGAACGTTAAGCTAATTTGTAATTTTAATTAAGAAATACTTATTTTACATTAGAGTAATTAATTGATCTATTTTCGTTATTCTTTTATTTATTTAAATATCTATCTTCATATTTATTCCATTCTCCTTAAAATTATTTTTCGAAATCTTATAAAAAACTCAATCTTTCTTTAATATTTTTTAGATTAATTTACAAAAATTTTTTTAAAATTTGCTTCATTAATTATGTTTACATCTTTAAATTATTCCTAACGAATATTTAATCTTTAAAAAATAATTTTATAGTTAATTATAAGTATTGATAAAACACTGTAAATCAAAATTATTTTTAAAAACTAAAATAGATTTAAAAACATTAAACCAAAATTAAACAATGAAAACTTAGTGGAAACATTTTTGGAAAATTATGATTTGATGTTTTAATAATCTGTTTCTGTCTAATTATTTTAACTAATAAAAAAAATATAAATATATTTAAAATAAAAAGATATTTTATTATTTATTGCATTTTATTTTTTCTTATAAAATGTAACAACAAAAGTAAAATTTATTATTTTTAAAGATATGTTTATGATATCTAAAATACTAGCTTATATTTTGACTTACCAATCTAAACAAAAATGAATATTAAATACAATACAAAATTAACTTAGTGAATAATTTATTCGCTTTTTAATATTGAAGAAAAGTTAATCAAATGGACAAGCAATATACTCTAAATTTTTAATTACAAGTTATTAAAAATATATTGATGAATTAATTGTCTTTATCTTTTACATATATTGCCAAAATCAATCATAAAAGCTCAAAATAAAAATGCATAAACAACTGTCAAATGAATGAAAAATAAGCTTAAATTAAAGCAATATTAGGCTATATTATTTTGTTCATTAATGATTAGTTAGTATTTTCTTATAGTTAAGTATTTTATTTATTTAATTAATTATTTATGTATTATCTTATATGAGTTGGTTTTAAGTTAATATAGTTAATTTTTTATTCAATTATTTAATTAATTTTTTAAATTATTTTATTTATTTATTTTCTTCTTCTTTTTTTGTTTTTATTTATTTATTTTATTTTATGATTCTTTCTTTTCTTTTTATTCTTTTTCTTTATTAAACACCTAAAAAATATTTCATCTTTATTTATTCTTCTTCATTGTTCGATTCTTTTATTCTACTATTATAATTGGAAAGAGATTTGCGAGTTAGATAAAATTATTATATTCCTTAAAAAAAAAATTAAAAATTCTTCTTCAATACAAATTCAAAAAAAAAGGTTTCCTCTTATCTTTTTTGATTTTCCCTTTTTAACTAGTATATACTTTTTGTTTTTATATACTAGCTAGCTTAGCTCTTGATACTAAAAGATTTTCATGCATTTAAACGGGAGTACTTATGAAAACGGGGATTCTATCCAAACAACAAAAACTAATCATATAGGTGTATATAATTAGAATGATTTTAGGGCATTAAAAACTTCGATTTAAAAACTTTGCATTTCTATCCTTTTATATTTTCTGCTAGCCTTTCTGTTTTGTTTTTTTTTTTCTTAATTAATAAAGTTAAGTTTTCTTTTTAATTATAAATTTTCAAATATCTTTTTCTCATTAACTTCTAACTGAAATATTTTTCTTAATAAATTAATTAGTAAATTAGATATTTATTTATTCATAAATAATATTGAAAATCAAATACATCAATCATCTTTTACTTGAAACAGTCATTTATCCTTAAATTAATTAAGAAAAACAAGATTATTAAATATATTAATTCATTATTATCATTTTTATTTAAATAATAATTTTTATATAATTTAATCTATTTTAAAATATTAATTTTTATTAAATATAAAAATTTTTTATTTAAATTCTTAATAGTTTTATTAAAAAATAAATACAATGTCAGATACTATATTTGTACAAAATTTATCAGTTAATAAAAATTAAGCAGATAAAATTTTAATAAATTTAAAATTTAAAAAAATTATTTTTAATTCATTTAGTTTTTAGTAATAAGGAAAAAATAATTAAAGTAGCTTTTAAAAACTATTTTGTATTAGAATTTATTTTTAACTTTTTATTTCTTTATATTATAGCGAATGTATGTATGATAAGTTTTTGGATGAATATATTTTGTTAGCAAGTACTTATAAAACTCAATAATAAATTAACTAATTAATTTAAGAAAAAGATGTTTAAATAGAAAGAAAGTTATGAAATAAATATAAATAATAAATTTTTAATTAAAATAATAAGAATAAAAATTTAGAAAAGTGAATATTATTTGATTTTACAAGCAGGCTAAATATCTTAGTTTTTAAGTGAAAAAATGAAAAGTAATTTAAACCACATCATTAAAATAAAATAAATAAATTACTATTTCATTTTAACTCACCGCAAATACCGATATCAATTAAGTTTTTAACATATCCCAGCCTTTTAGCCAACACGCTTGTTGATCAAACGATCATTCCAATTAATTGCATTAAAAGCAATTGGATTGTCAAAAAAATTAGAAACAAATAAAAAACCACAAAACCAAATTTTCTTTCCAATTATTTTAAATATTTAAATAGAATCCTATCATAGAATGCTTGATTTCTCTCTCTAAGAATTAAAAATAGAATTTTGATAATAAAAATAAAGAATCATAATAAAAACAATAAAAATTAAAAAACAAATAGATAAATAAATAAAATTAATTGATAAATAAATAAATAATTAAATAAATTAATAAAAGAAAAAGATAAATTTGAAAAAAAGACAGAAAAACAAATAAAAATATAAAAAATAAATTAAAAATTCATTAAGCAAATAATTTATTTTAGGCACATGACACTTTTTTTTAAATAATTATTTATCATCAAATTTAAATTTTTGAAGTTTCCTTAAGAGGAAAATTGTTAATTACAAAAATTATTTATTAGATTGATCTACAAAATATGAATAAAAATGAAAGAAAATTAAAAAATGAGATTTCATTAATATATTATTGTAATTGTTTAGAGAGTATGAAAACTATTTTAAAATACGAAAAGGCTGATTTATTTACATGTATAAAATATATTAAACAAATGAGAAATATAGTAAGAATTAGTTGTTTTATATAATTAATATTTTATATTTATGAAAGTTTGGAAAAAAAGATAATTTAAATTTTATTTTGTTATTATTTATTTATGTGTTTTTGTTTTAGCAATTTTGTTAAAATGTTATTAATAATCAATCAGAAACTCCCATTTCAGTATTTTTTTCTTTGAGCAGGTGGCGAGTTGTTTTATTTTTATAGACTCCTTCCACTTATTGCTGGTTATTAACTATTTTTTTGAAATTATTACTAAGGAAGATATAATGAAGTACTTCTTCCATTATTATTGCTGCTAATTTATTGGGATTTAGAATTTAAATTAGGTTAGTATGATATTTATTTGTTTGGCTAATTTTTCTTTGTTTGGGTATTTGTGTTGTTATTGAGTTTTTTCTCAGGAGGCTAACTTTCGCTTTTTCTAAATACTGTTGAGTTTTAGTTTAGTAGGATAAAATCTTTTTTGGGAAAGATAGCAGTAACGCCTTCATAACTTACTTCTACAGTCTCATCAGAATAAAACTTAAGTATCTTTACTTGAAGCATTTTAGTTAAAATTAATTTATCACCTCTGACAGAAATAGTCGTTTAACGGGTCATTGCACTTTAATTTACTAGTTTAAGTAAAAAAAAATATTAGTAAGTAGAAAAATAGATAATGAATTTAATAATCAATTATGAATTCAGAAAATTCATTTTTAGATAAAAAATTGATTTTATTTTATTTAGTTTATGAATGAAAATGGGAAATTTATTCAGTTGAATTAAAGAATAAAAATGAAATAATAAATTATATGAAAATGTTGAGTTTATAATTGAAGTAATAAATTTAAATGTAAAGTATGTTTGTTAGTTTGAATCTGATTTTACCTTCTGATACAATATAAGGATTTTAAAAAGGATAGGTAATGTTTTTTGAGGCATTCATGTTTTAGGTAGACGGGTTAGAATTGTCTTAATTTTGCTGGTAATAGTCATTCTTAACATAGTCAAAACGAGTTGATGATTAGTCACTTTATTAATTAAACTACCCTGTAATGTTGGAACTTACAGAGATATTTTTATTTAAAATAATATGATGCTATGAATCTATATGAGCCCTTGGAGATATCTAATCTGATGTGTTGTTAATATGAGAACTATTAATGTTATTTTTCATGTTGAAAGAGTAAATTTCATTAGATTAGTTTAGGCTAAAATCATTCTATGGTTGATTTTAAATTGTTTAAGCTTGAGGTTAGTAAGCTGAGATACTTTGTCTTTATATGTCATTCTAAGTAGTTTCTTCCTTCTACTTGTATTCGCTCCTTTCTGAAGTAACTTGAGTCGTTGTACTCACTACACTTTTTCTAAGGTTTATAGAAAGCTATCCTGCAACTTTTCCCTTTTCGCTTTTGAGTGACGGACTTTAAAGATATTTTTCTTATGAGGCTTCAGTCTATTCTGAGAAATTGCAGCTATTTTGCATCTACAGCTTTTAGTCTTACTAAACAATCTCAACTTTTTAATTATTATTATTGATATTGATATTATTGTTGTTATTATTATTGCTGATATTGTTATTGTCAACTAAAGGGAGGGCGTTAATATTCTAGTTATTTTATATATTACTTTATTATTATTGAATAATGTTGTTGCTGATAATCGTTTTATCAGAGGATATTGCTTATGAAGCGACTCTCTCAACTTAGGAGGACAACTAGGCCTGTTGATCTATATTTTAGTTGGAAAGCTGATTAATATATAAAAGCGATTAAATTTAGTTAGAATCAGGGTTTGTGGCTAGCTAATTTTGCTACTACATTTGATGTTGGTATGCTTATTAAAATTGGAGTTAAGTGGATGATCTATGTTAACAAGGTGAAGGAGCAAAAGTGCATGTGGATTAAATATTTGAATTTTGAAAAGTATATAAATTACTATTGTTATTCTAAATGCCGCCTTAAATCATTTAGCTTGGACTATTCGGATATTATTAAGAAACTTGACTTTGTTGCAGTTACCTAAAACCAAATTACTAGTTTTGCTTAGTTGGAGAAAACAGAGTGCCATCTTTGAATGTAGATATTGCTCCTAGTGGTATTTTTTAGCTGTTGCTGGAAGGGGAGTTTGAGAATTCGAAGTTATTAGACTGAGTTTAAACTTAGAGGCTGGAAGCACCTTGGTGCTTTTCTGATTTTACTTAATTTAGATTTATACTTTGCATTGCACTTTGGCTTTGATTTATTGATTTTATGGGACTACTTGGGTTACTGTCGAGGCCTTTATTCTAATTTGAACTCGAGCTCAATTAAGATAGTTGCTATTGAATAGGTGGGGAAGATAAGCCTTAGTATATTAGAAACTCTGATTTAGTCAAAATTTCATCCTTCTAAGGACTTTGTTAGTCACTACAATTCGCATTTTAATGATAAATGTCAGAAATATCTTAGATATTTATGTTGTTATTGCTCTCTGATTACTCTAAGTTCATTAATGGAATGTTGTTCCATTGAGAAGGACGCACTTTCTTGATAACTAAAGGAGAGTGACTTGCTAAAAAATTAGGGTTTTCGTTCATAAGTGCTACAGTGCTTCCTTAATTAGATGCTAGTGTATACTAACTTGTTTGGTTATCTTTTATCTCTGAAGATATTAGTCCGTTTTCATAAGTATTCAAGGCAGAAGCACTAGAATTCTTTTGCTATTAGTTATAATTATTATTATTGTTATTGTTGTTGTTTGCTTTGTTTGACTCTTCAGTAAGGAAATTTTTATTGGTTTTTTGCTTTAAGGATATACTGGATTATGAATTGCAGTTTTACACATTTAAAAAGTTCCCTGTTTACTATTAGCCAAAAGGAAGATTTTAATTAGTTTCAATAAATTGATTATTGTTATCTATTTCAGTGTTATTGTTTTGATTGTTAATTTTGAGGACTTGGTTGGGACTAGAATTGCTAGATAACTCAGCTGATTTCGAAGAAGATGTGAAATCTTATTTATTGTGGTTATCATCTGAATTTTAATAAACTTGAGAGTCTTTCCTTTCGTTTGAACTATAATTTTGAGTATATTAATATTTTTCATACAAAGAGCTGTATCTGTTCTGGCTCCTTCTAAGTTGATTAGACATAACAGAAGAAGAGTCGTTGCTATCAACTTCTTTGACAGATTGAAGAATAACTACTTTATTACTTTCCTTATTTTTGTAAACAACTTCGGTCTTTTTATATTGAAAATGATATTAATACATTTGAATTTTAAAAAAATATCTTTTATTCTTACTATTTACCTATCAGACATGAAATTTTTAAAACTAAGACAAACAAAAAAGCAAACAAACAAACGAAATAAAAGCAAACAAGCTACAAAAATGAAGGTGAGAAAACATAAATGATATATAAATTGTATATATAAATACAAAAATGGTAATATAAAGTAATTAAGTTAGTTATTTGATATGTTTATTTGTTATTTATTTATTATATTTAATATTATTTAAATTTATAATTTGTTAAAAAGAAAATTTGTTAACATATTGTATTGGTAAAGACATAATTTTAATTATTTTTGTTTGTTTGTTTGTTTGTTTGTTTGTTTGTTTGTTTGCTTTTTTTGTTTTTATGGATAGGTAAATAGAGAGACGGTAGCTCAAAAAATGTTGTTTGTTTTGAATTGATATATGTATGTATTTATATTATTCTGAATGATTAAAAATGATTTCAACTGTATTTAATAATGATTACTTCGTTTATAGGATCTGTGTGTAGAATATTTTGATCTAAGTAAGGTGATTTTATTTCAATAGAAGACTAGTTGAAGAGGTTCTCATGGTCTTCTACTCCCCTAGATTCAAATCCTGATTGAGTATTTTTGTTATTTGAGTATTTTGTGGTTACAGAAAAAGATTTCTAGTTGTTTCGTTAGCTATTCATTTAATTTATTATGTCTTAATTTTATGAAGTGTTACTTGGTTAATGAGAAGCTGCAGTCTCTTCAGCATAAAACTAGTCGCTTAATTTATTTTTATTGTTTGAGCGCTGTTTTAGCATGTTTTCTTCTTCCTCTTCCTTTATTTCAGTCAATATCTCTTTCGGAATCCCAGTCACACTACGTTTCGGTATTGATTTATCAGAGCTGAGTGAGGTCTATTCATCATTAGAGTGCTATTCGTCGCTACTGTAAAATTAATTTTCATTGTTAAATTTTAATTTTCTAAAATTAAACTTAGTTAAAATATTTTAATAAAATAGGTAGCTTGATGACGCTATAAAAGTAGTAAACTTAATGATTCTAAATTATATATAAAAAGTTATGTAAAATGAGTGAATACCTGCTTTTATGGATTTTTGAGCGATCAAAATAATTACTGTCTCCTCTTAGAGGGTTGTAATTCTAGAAAAGGTACTCTTTATCTACTTTGAATAGTTTAGGATTTTATGCATGGAACAATGTAGATTATCCAATTTTCTTGTATCTTTCATCGGTTAGAATTGACATTTCTGCAATATGACTCATGAAGAGCATTAAACCCTTGTGGATAAGGGTTTTGACTCTTTCTTTGTTGAGTTAAATTTACTCAGTATTATTGATATATTCATTTTATGGTTCATCTTCTATTGTGTTTTTAAGTTTTCTTATACTAACACTTAATTTAGATTTATTAAGAGTAAGTCTTCCTCCGTGAAAGTTTTTAGGTAGTCTCATACTAGTAGATCTTTCTTTGTTGGTCTATCTATTTCTTCTTTCATAATCATACCATCTGTAAAGCTGCTACTATTGAACAGAAGCTATTTCAAGTGGTAGTTAAATTTTTCCAAAATTTTATGTAAAATAACTGAACTGTTGATATGTTTTGGCATATTCAATATATATTTACCATTCATCAAAAATATCTTCCTCGTTGCTTGAAAAAATGAAATCTCTTTTGCTATTTTTAAGTTAATCCTTTTTGTACCATTTCTCTGCATGCAAGATAAATTGAGTTTATCCCTGAATTTCCTTTGTTTTTTCTATACTAATTATATCTTTTAGCAAAATAGATGCCAAAAATTCTTAAGGACTATCTTCAAATTCCTTAATGTTGTGGTAGTATCTGATTTTTTTAAGCGTAAAAATTGTTATTTAATATTTTAAATATTTAAAAGAATTAAAAATGTGTTAATGCTTTTTTTATTAATTTGGCCACAAATTTATCACAATAATATTAGATAATTTGTGATAATTGATAAATCATTTTAATACAAACTTAATTTATTTCTTTTCTAAAATGTATTTATTATGAATATTTTTAAATATTAAAAATTTATGATATTTTTTGCTTCAATTTTTGATTATAAAATAGATTTTTAAGCTATATTAAACAATTAGATTTTGATTATTGTGATTTAAATTTATTTATTTTCATTTTTAGAAATAAATTATTAACTGCTAAATATTTATTTTGTAAGCTTGAATGTTAGCAAAAAAAATATTTTTACCTAAGATCGTAGATTGTTAGGATGACATATCTATCAGCTTTAGTTACACCTCTGTCACTCTTTTTGCTAAGAATGGAAGAATGGAGGACACACATACGGTCTGAACGATTACTACTTTATTTAAGTAAATTGGTAACCTTTTTTACTATGATGGCTGTTTTAGCTTTTAATTCTATTTGCTTGTCATCTTAACGTAAGGTTTAACGACGAGTGTTTTCTCCTAACTTTAAATGAAATAGCAATCTTCTTTTTTCATGTTGTTCGCTGTTTTCTAATTGAGTCATTGTTTATATGTTTTCTGCTACATTTATATGAAGCTGTCTTCTCTACGAGAAGTCCATGCGCTAATAGATAACCTCTCTTATATATGGATGAGTGCACCTAAAATAAATATTGTTTGAGTTGTGCTCAACTATTTCGATAAATTAGTTTTGCTCTAAATTAGTCAATAAATCAATTAGCTAATCATTTTTAATTAACTCCTTGAAAGGCTAAACTTTGCTTAACATTTCAAAATCAAATACTGTTCCAATTACGCTAGCTATCTTCATAATCAAGAGTTCTTCAGTTTTGATCTAATCAAGTATTGGACCATAGATTTTTCTTTTAACTTTCATTAAAAAAATGTTTATAAACTATATTTTATATAATATTTTAGTTACTTAAAGGAGAGTTGATTGTGATAAATTCTTCACAAAGCATTAAGTTTCTCAATTCATCGGTAATAAACACTGTTTTTCTGTAGTTGTAGCTAGTCTTATAACCTTCTTTTTCTAATTCTTCTTAGCTTATGTTTTTTCCAGCCATTAATAAAAGCTTATTTTCTAAGAAACTCTCTACACAATCTAGAAGCAATAAAGGGTTTCCGTTTGTTTTGAATTAAAGAAAATAATAGAAAAACAACTTAGGATATTCCTATAATCTCTCTTTAATTTAGCTGTAAAATAAGAAAGAAATTGTGCTCAAATCAATATCATCGCTTTCATCTCTATCGTTTTTATTTTTATATGATACATTTTCAATATTTAAGACAACCTTCAAGAGCTCTTTGATTTTCTCAGACTCCTTAAAAGAAAAATTGTTAAGCTCAATGACTTAATACAAATCGACACTCACTATTTTTTTATTATTTCAATTAAATTAATATAAAAAATGATAAAATTAATATGTATTTTTACTGTCAAGAAGCAATTCTTCAACTGAAGAAACTCCATCTTGATAAATGTCTTCTTGCATTGGAGTTTTGGGATTTGCATCTACCTAAACAGGTTTTTCGAAATAATTTGTACGGGCAGTAGCAAAAAATTATATATTGTCAAAATATTTCAAAAGAGTTCTAATCATTTTGAAGGAGTAGACATCGTAGTTATGTATATCTTCTAACACTATAATTAAAGGAGCAACAAAGTTTTTGGGGTTAAATGATCCTCTTGAGTTATTTATGTGTATATGTCCTTCCATGTCATAGTGTTCTTTCTGCTCTAAATAAGCAGAAAAAAATTCTCTAACCAGCTTGGCAATGAGCATGTACTCATTTTTTATTCTTTCGTCTGAGTCTTCTCCTACGCTTATTTAGGGTTCCTTATTTATCTTTGAAGGAGCATCGAATCTCGCTAGAAGATTAAATTTTTCTAATCCGAATAGCTGTTTGATTGTAGTCTGCATATGTTAAGATTAGTTTTATAACGAAGGGATCTAACTATATAAAAACTTAATCTTAGCCTCTAGCGAAGTATCGTGCATATTCATTCTTTTCATCAGTAATTTAAATAAAGTTTTTATTGGTTTTCTCATTCCATTGCATTTATACTTAGACGTTTTAGAATTAATGCTTGAAACAATAATCTAAACTGATTCATCATATTTAAATTTCATGTATGTTTTTTTATGAATATCATCATGTATGGCCAAAAGCAATTTTCTCAAAAATAAAGATTTCCCCACACCAACAGGCCCTTTTATTAAAGTGAATCCTTTACATCTCATAATTTTACCCTTCATCTATTGATTTTAAAGACCTTTCATGAATTACTTGAAAATTCCATAAGCCTTTTAAAATTTATCTTCTGAAAGAACAATTGTTTTGTATAAATTCAACTATTTCTTTTACTCATCATGTTATTTACTTAATAAAGGAGTTCCTACCATTGAATGAGTAGTATCCCTTAGAAAACCTCCTCCATCTACTCTGGGAGAAAAAAATATATTTTAAGGATTTGTATTCAATTGGGAATTTAACATTCTTCTAGTTGCACTCATTTTTTTATTCTAAACTATTGGAGCAGGAGTATCTGTTGAGCCATCATCGTTAGGTTTCTCTAAAAGTTTAGGATTCCAAATTGGATAACAATATCTATGAGTTCTCACTTAAGGAAAATAGTTATCTTTATACTCCTATTTCATTTTCTCAGAAGAATAAAATAAAGGCTCATAAATAGGAAGGTACATGCTCTTCCCCTTGAATTTTTTCCAATCCCAGAATTTAAAATCAATTTTATTCATTGCTTGTTTAGCAGTAGTTTCGTCAACTAGTATTCTCTTATCTTTTTCCTTGCAAGCACAAGACATAATTCTAGCTGATAAATTTACACTGTCTCCAATAACCGAATACTCTCTTCTGTTACCACTTGTTCCAACTACACCAGCAAAAACTAACCCAGAAGATATGCCAATGCTGCATTTGCAGTTCATTTTTTCTATATTTTTTAAGAAAAGTGATTTAAACAAAAATAAATTTTTGTTATTATCAAATTAAAAATAAATTAATGATTTGTACTATAAAGTTTTAAATTGATTTTATTAACGAAAACGCTTTAAATAAAAAAACAGTTTTAAAATGATTAATTAATTATTTTACTTAAGGATTTATATATTTATTGTGCACAAAGAACTGCTCTAGCAGCATCGTCCTCGTGAGAAGTAGGAGGAAGTCCAAAAACTACAATCATAGTACTGCCTTTATCATCCATAAGAAATTTATTTAAAGAACCTTCTTAGAGATAAACACATTTTTAAATACATTCAATAACTTTTTAAATTCTATTAAGACCTTCCTAAGAAGCAATATGATTGAGGTCAATACCTATGTTCATAAAAAGAACAGTGAGCCATCTGAGCTCACTAGACCACCTTTCTAAACCTAAATTGATGTACATTTTCAATGCTTTAGGAATATATCTTTCAACATCAGGACGTATAATTTCAATCTGTGCAGGAGAAAGTTGGTCTTTAATTTGCAAAGAAGCAGACACATTTCTAACTTTTTATTTTGTATTCAAGACCTAAAAAAACTTTTTTTTATCATCCTTTTTAGTAACTTCTTGCATCTATTTTTCATTTTAATGTATAGTAAAAATTTAGATTTAAAAACATGCAAAAATTAAAATAAAAGATAATTAATTATGAATGATTCTTAAAAAAGTCATTAGATTATAAAAATTATTAAATTTGTCATTAATTTATTTATTGAAATTTTTTGTACTATTCCATATATTGTAAGTTTTGATTTCGTCATACTTGATGTAGTTGATAATCAAGCTTTTACTAGAAGAACAAATTATCTCATTCTAATTTAAAATGCTTGCAACTTGAATTTTACTACTTAGAAGTTTTGATAATAATTTTAAAAATTGTTAACGATAATATTTAAAATATTAACTAGCTAACTAACTAACTAACTAACTAACTAACTAACTAACTATTTTAATAAATTCCTTTTTGTGAAATAAAGGTGGGCTTATTCACAAATAGCTAAGATATTTACAAGCTTTTAGATGCAATAAATTATGTGGTTAGCGATTAATAAAATTTCCAAATATCAGATAGTATTTAAAAATAGCCAGCCAATCGATAAATTTTTTAGAAATATAACAAATTAAAAGTAAGCTGAAATCAATGAAGCAAACTGTATTTTTTAAGTTATTTATTATGCTTGAAAGTTAATTTATACTTTTTCTTAAATTGCTTGTTTGTCCTTTAGTTAGTTAGTAATAGGTTTTAACAAGATCTTTTTAATAGCATTATTATCAAAACTTTTGTTGTATGAACACATTAAATTCTTATTAACATGTCTAAGTAAAAGTAGTATGACTTTTTATTCGAAGGTGCTAATTTTACTTATAATTCCACTTTTAAAATGGCCTTTTGAGCTGAATTATTTGAGGAGATGGGTTTAAAATTTGCTTTTGTTAGGTGAAGTATATTAAAATAACATATATTTACATCAAAGTAGTTCTCCCTACGAAGGTAGTGCTCAACTTCTTCTGAAATAATAACGACACCTCCCTTTTCAGCATGAGACTCACTTTCAAAGGCTTAAATGAGGGGATTACCTGCAGGTAGGTACTCTGCTCTATTTAAAACTCCTCCCACATAAATAATTGAGAAATCTCCAATGCCAAAGCCAATTTTGACTGAGAGCATAATTTAATCAACAATTTTTGTTTCCTTTAATTTTTTCTGAATGTTCATCGCACTTTACACTGCTAAATGGCAGCTGTTTAAAAGAAAAAGATCCTTATCTTATTCAGTCTTCTTTTCGTCTGGAGGAGGAGGCCACACAACAATCATGGCATCTCCTGCAAACTTGAAGATATCTCCACCTGATTTGCCAATTTCTTGTACCATGAGCTCCATATATCTATTGATTGCGAATGCTATAATCTCATTGCCTTCAGGTCCTATTTTTGAATAACTTTCAGTGAGGTTGGTAAAACCAGAAATATCAGCGAACATGACTACAGACCTCAATTCCTGCTTGATAGGCAATTCAGGGACAGCATTAATCTGCGCAATCGCTATTAAAATATATAAATTTGAATTTAACTTTCAATTTCGAGTCTCATTTTACCTCCCTATATTTGCGATTGCTGCATCATATTTTTTTAATCTAATATGTTCTTAATAACTAACGCTGGGACGAATCCTAAAAATCCATGACGGCCTCCTAAGGCATTCGATCTCCCATCATTTGACATTGCTTATCAAAAAAAAAAAGTATTTGAATTATTCAGCTAAATAGCAGTATACAAATTTTTAGCTTTGCTTTTGTATTTATCTATCTATGAAATAATGAATGAAATTTGTATTGTTTTCCCTATGCTTACTTCGCCTATTAAATAATATTGTATTACTTGTTAATTTTATTAAATATTACTTCAAATTTATTGATTTCATTTCTTTACTTTTAACTATAAAAACCTTCAACTAACTTTAAAATATCAGACTTATCTAAAGTGCTTAATAATCAATCGAGCAAGCAAGCAAGTATTGAAGCAAGAAAATACATCTACATATATATACATACATACAAGCAAATTCTTTGATACTTGATATTTTGTTTATATATTTATTTTTTGTTTGTTAATTGTTTCTTGCTCATTTAAGTATTCATTTTATCTTCAATCTCATACTATTTATATATTTAATGCACTTATTCAATATCACTTGACAAAAAAATAATAATAAATAGTAAGTTATTATTTAGATTAATGTGAAAAACTATATTTACATTTCTGCAATCTGGAAGGTATGTTTTAATTTGAATTCAAAATATGCTTTACCCATTTTAAATACTTTTTATAATTCCGATGGCTACAAAGTGATTATTAACTAAATATACTAACTATTTCATTACCACAGTAACTCATCTGAAAATTTCATCAAATATTACAATTCTCCTCAGCATTTAAAAAGTAAACATAATCCCCTATTTATTTCGAAACCAATTCCTATTTAGAATTAGCTTACTATTCTAAGAAAATTTTCTTAAACTCGCTAATTTGTATTTCTATGTATTTTTGCTTTCTTTAAAAGAAGCCCTCAAGTATAATAACGAATTTAAATCTTTGTAAGACTTAACTTTTCATGAAATACGCATAACTGCGGTGGCGATTGATAATATAAAAAATTAGGTTAAGCATTTTTAAAATATGAAAGAAATTAGTAAATGCAAATTAATTTAGTGAATAGCTTTACTATAACCATAATTCTTAATTTATATTTCTTATTTTCAAATAATTTTCAATAGTGCATAATAAAGTATTACATCATTTACTTCATATAAATTAATTCTTTTTAAAATAAAACAAAAAAGTTTAACCAAATATTTTTTCTTCCCAAATATAAACTAAAAAGCAAAAACATTTTAAAATTCTTAAAAGTTAAAATGTTTGCTATTAATTTAGTAATTTAAACCAAATAATAAAATATTTAGTCTCGAAAGCAAATAAAATATTCACCATCTTTAAACTGTAAATTAAAATTAAGAATAGATGACAAAAAGAATTAATTTTCACTATCTCTTTTACAAGACACCACTTCTTGCTTTTGTTTGTAAAAGATAAGATGTTAATATAGACAAATTCTTACATTAATTAAGAAACAAATCAATCATTAATTAATTAATAAATCAAATATCTATTTATTTACTTTCACGTTAAGATTTTCTTTGTGGTTATCAAATTTAATAATTAAAAACTGATAAAGTTAACAGATAGAGATTACATTTTTATTTTAATTTCTTTTTCGTATTTTTCTGTATAATCTAATCAATTTTAAATACTTTCAAAAAATTATTTAAAATTACAAAAAGCTGTAACGAAAAATGAGTAATTAATTTGAGTACTCAATTTATTTCATAAAATATATGTTAAGCACTTTTTAGCTTTCTTAATATGAATAATTTCAAACAAATTAAATTTTTCAATGAGATAAGCAAGAAGGAAAAATTAAATATATTACATTTATTTCATTTTGCAAATACAATTTTTTAAAGCTATTTATTTAATTTAAAACTATTGCAAAACTTCAATTGAGTAAATTATAAAAAATATTCTTAATAACATTCAATTAAAATTAGGGAAATACTTTTGTTTAAATGGTAAAACTTATTTTATTATTTTTATTCTTAATTTAAATTTAAATAATGTTCATTATTTATTGACAAACCATGATTTAAATTTCTGATAATTAAATCTGAAATTCTAAATTCCTTAAGCATTCTTTAATTTAATTTTTCATTGAATCTATTTTATAACTAAACTCCTGCATGAATAAATATTGAATTAATTTATCATATTTTTAGATTTTACTAATATATTTAATTAGCTCAAAAAATTCATTTTCTTACAATAATTAAAAAATTTTATGAAAAATGATATTAAAGAAACTATTTAAAAATGGATAAAACAGGAGTTAACTTTTTGGAAATAAGAAGTAAGCTTAAATTTTGATAAAAATTATAACAACCAAAATACACTAATCAACTTTATACATTAGAAGTAAAAATAGAATTTACAAAGTTTTAATTAAATAAGCATACAATAATTCCTAAAAATAGTCTTTTGAAAATAGAATTAATATATTTTTATAAATTTTTATTAATTAAATGTATATAAAAAATATTGTTGTATATGTATGCAAATTGTAAACATAAAACATAAAAACTATATAATAATAATAACTAACATTTTTCTTAGTAATATTTATCATAAAAATTCTAATTGTTGTCCCTAATCTCCAATTCCAGAGCCCATTTTCAAATTGTATTTATTAAAGCTAATTTAATGATTTGAGTTAATAAAATAATAGCAAAAGTATTAATGAAATTACTTATAATTTGGCTGATCTTCCTTCTTTCCATCTTTTTTGTATTATTCATAATCCTTTTCACATAAGCTGTAGAGCTCAATATCTTTTTTTGCGAAATTCAAAAAAAGATTAAATAAGTGAATAAATAATTTGATAGATATTAGAATATAGATTTTAATTACATTCAGTATTGTTAATGTTAAAAGTTTATTCTCTAAGCTCTTTTATAGTCTAGAATGCTCTTTCGTATTTTTTCATTTTATGAAGTCCTTTAGCTAACATGTATTTAGCTCTAATATTGAGGGGATCAAGCTTTAAAATGGTCTCTGATTGAATTATAACAGTGTGGTAATCTTAAATGTGATCTTTTACTGTTGCCAAATTTCCTCTGCATTCTATTTCTAACTCTCTCAATTAATCTTTTTGCTATTAAGTTAAGTTCTCCTTTTCCTTTTCATCTTCAATACTAAGAATAGCCTAATATAAAATTTATTATCAGTTTATAAATACTACTTCATGCTTCAAAAATAGTTACTTCCAAATAATTAATGATAGCCTAATCTATATCATCATTTTTAAATGCTTCATTTCCACTTTTGTTAGTCTCAGTAATTTCTTAGTATACATTAATTTGATCCTATATAATTTAAAAACTACATTAATATTCCTACTATCATGCTTTGATGCATTCTGATTGTATGAATTCCTTAGAAAATTCGATTAGCTAATAGAATAACTCATAATTAAGTATGTTATTTGTCTTTTATAAAATCAATCAATCAAATTAATACACTATTTGGATTGTTGAGTGAACCTAAATTTGAATAAAAATATAATTTAATACAAATAGAAATAGAAATAGCTTTTTTATTATAATACCATACCTTGATAACCTAAATCCATGTTTGCTGAACTTTGCTTTGATTATTTATTTACTTATTTGCTACTATTTAAGTATTTATTTATTTGTTTTAAAGATATTAGAAAGAAATTAAAATAAATTATTTGTTTTAATTTTTTGATGTGGAAAATGATTAACTTTTAATACCACTAACTTCTCTTAAAAACTGATGCACTATCTATATTTTATTGAAAAATTAAAGTAAATATTAGTTAATAATTCTTTGATTGCTTAAATCAAATATTGTAATTTTTTTAGTCATTTAAGGAACATAGAAAAATATTTGGTAAAAATATTTAGTTGAACTCCAATTTCAAAAGAGATTAAAAAGCATATTGATTTAATTTCTCAAAATAAAAAAAAATCCTTTGACAAACAAAAATATTGGTTAAATAAAATTGGAATATATTAATAGACACAATCATGGTTTTTTTAAAAATGCCAATATTTATCATTTTATATATGAGTCTTAAAAATATATTATAAAATTTCAATAACTTAATCATTTAAGTTAATGACAAATTTTTAGATTATTTTAGCTCTAATGAAATATACTTTATTGATTTCCTTCTGAATTACTCTTAAAAAATAAAGAGTTTTTACATTAAAAGATTCAATTTATGAAATTAAAAATTGCATTTGTTTGTATATTTTTTTGATTTCTCTTTTCATAATTTTGAACAAATATTTAATATTGAATATATCACATAAAAAAATTAAATATTTTTAGATAGAAAAAATAAATGAATAAATTAATGAATAAATAAATGCTGATAGAGAAATGAATTAAAAAACAGTTTATTTCAAAATAGGAAGTGTGTAAATATTAAAATTGTTATCAATATCATTAGTTGGGTTTGAATATAATCATTAATATATATCCTTAGTAGATTTATTAAATGCCTGATTGTTTATTTTTGATTTCTCTTTGCATAATTTTGAGTATTTATTTAATATGTAATAAACCACTAATAATAAATAAAATAAATATTTTTAGATAGAAAAATTAAATCGATGAATGAATAAAGGAATAAATGCTGATAGAGAAATGAATTAAAAAACAGTTTATTTCAAAATAGGAAGTATCTTAATATTAATGCTACTATCAATATCATCAATGGGGCTTTGAATCTAGCCATTAATTTATATCCTTTGTAGAGGTATTTAAATACTGGGACTATGTTTTTTATTATTTTTGCTAATCTTTGCAATTATTAGGGAGTAGCGTTATTTAAATAGTTAGCGAAGGGGTGGTTGGGCATTTAGGATGTCATCATTTTTAACATTTAAGGGTTAGAAATCAACATATCTAAAGCTGTTTCAAGCATTTAAGAGTTTTCTAAAATACCTCCCATATTACTCATGTCAAGCATTTCTTTTTTTTTAATTATAAATAAAATCAGATTAATGAGAAATTTATTTAAATTTTATATTTATTTATCAAATTAATTAAAATATATTAAATTGTTATGTTTTTCAGTTTTATTTAATATAATTTTAACATATAAACATGTTAGAAAATTTTGTGATGGCTGAAATTCCATCTAATAATAAATAATTAGGGTTTTATTGAATATAATTTACTCCATATTTTATTTGAAGTAAATATTCTTATAAATTTTAGGGGTTAAAAATATATTTTTGTTTGTTTGTTACATGCATTTGCTTAGACTTAAGGTTGAGGTTCGGTTGAATCAGAACCTGACTCATTTTAGGATGGGATGGATTAAGTTTAAGTTGGTTGTGTTGGGAATGAAGAAGCACCTTATCCTTATTTGATAATTTAGTTTGGGTCGATACTAGAGGCTGCTTTAATCATATCTGGTGTCAACATATTTTTCATCATGTTAATTTGGTCATCAGTCAAATCCATACCCTACATTTTATACATTTATCTTAAGGAATCATTGTCCATATTTTTAACCATATTTGCCATGCTGTTAATTTGACTTTCATCCTATATAATTATGATAAATTTTAAGCGATTCATTTGTTTTTATTTGTAGTTTCTAAATTAAATTATTTATTACCATATTTTTGAGTTGCTCTTGGCTCTTTTTAATTGTTTCTGGATTTGCATGCTAAGGTAAATTAAATTGTTGATTTGCCTAAGCATGTCTAATAGCTTCTTAATTCTTCTTTTGCAATTCTTCTGGTTAAGCTTAAGTAGCCATTTTTAATACATCCTTATTAGTGGAAGCTTTAATCATTTTTATTTACTCATCAGACAAATCCATACCCTGTGCTTTATACATAGATCTGATAGTCTCGTTATCCATATTTTATACCATCTTTGCCATAGAGTCAAGTTAACTATCATCCTTATTAAAATATTTAAATTTAGTTAAATGAATAATATTTAATCTAATTCTATGTATAAAATCAAATTTTCAAAAATGTTCTTATTTATTTCATGCACTTTATAATATTTTTAAATTTTTTAATTTAATGTACATTTTTTGTTTAGTTTTAACATTTTAATAGGTATTAAAGAAATTAAATCTTTTTTTCTCTTTAGGTTTTTTTATTTCATTCAATTTTATATTTTTCAAATAATTTTTAAAGTTTATTTTAACTTTTTTTTCTGTATTTTTAAATTTATAATTGATTTTATTAAATTTATGAACCAAATCTTTTTTTTCAAGTTTTTAAAAAATATATTTTCACTAATAATCGAAAATTATCTGAGCTAGCTTTTATTTTACACCTATTTAGTCACTTCGAATAGTAATTTTATTTGATTGCATGTTATTTTATAGGAATGCTTCATATCTTAAAGCAAATATCCCCAAAATTAATTTAAGGCTTAAATAAAATTGTTTTTGATCATAAACTTTTAAGATGAAGATTTTTATAATCATTTACCATGTTTTTCATCATTTCTTGTTGCTTTCTAATAGTTTCTACATCGATATTTTTGGGAGTGAATTAAGTTTAAGCTGGAGCAGGTTGCTATTGGACTTTTTTGTCTTCTTTGACTTCTTCAATAACAACTAATTTATTTAGAATATACTTTAAATTACACATGAATAAGTTGCATAAATTTAAAACCTTCTTGTTTATTGTTTGATTTTTTTTCTTCTATTTCTTCTTCTTTTACTAAATTCTAGGTTTTTGTTTCTTTCCTATTTAAATAATTATTTCATGAATTAACTAAAATAAATTATAAAGTAAAAATACTTTTATTGCTTTTCTTATGCACTTTTCTATTCACTTTCTTTAGTTTACTTTTGATCTTAATCTTATCTAATTTTATCTACTTCTTACTTGCACTTTGTAAAGATATCAAGAACTTTTAAATTAATTAATATTTTATTCTTAAAAACATCTTTTAATTTAAATAATTTATTACTGACAGAGTCAGATGGAGATTAATTTTTTGCTTCTGTTAAATATTCCAAAGCTCTTTCATATTTCTTCAATCCATAATAACTTTATCCTAATCTGAATTTAGCTTTAACATTATTGGGATCAAGCTTTAAAACAGCTTGGGCTTGAGTAAGCATGTTAAGATAATCGTTTTGCTTGGCTTTCACACTGCAATAATTATTTCTACAGTTAATTTCAATTTCTTTTAGTTCCATTTCTTGCATGGTGTTAAGTTTTTTCATCCTTTCTTCATCTATGCTAATAATAGCCTATCATATAAATTTAAATGATTAAATTAGTTAACTAATTAATTATTCTACTATATCATTTTTAATTTTAATATCTTCAAAATTGATCTAAAATTCATTTAATCATGCTTTATACGCTGTTCAATTATATTCAAGATAAAAATTAACAAACTATTTTACTTCTAAGTAAAATTAGGCTGCGTCATCATATTTTTACTGCTTGAATTTCTCATTTCCCTTATTTTTCAATTAGTTTATCTAAGGATAAAGAGAATTATCAACAGGATTTGGAGTACTTTGGTTCTTTTGTCCAGTAGAAGAAGAACTAGCTTAACCTGCTGTTGACTATTATTTATTAAATTGTTACTAGGCCTAGGTGAACTAGCTTTAATCCATATTCTATGCCTAATTAATTTGTATAAAAAGTTTAATTTAATCCACTTAAAGATATTAATTTATTCTTTACCATATTCATCATATTTTTCTTTTGGCTCTCGTCCATATTACCGAACATATTAGAAGCCATTCTCATCATTTCAGGGCTTATATTCATGCCTTTATGATTATAAAAATTTATTAATTCACTATTTATCGCACTTAAACTATTTTCAATTAGCTTTAAATAAATAATAGAACTGCTTAATTTTTCTTACCTGATTGCTAACCAAGTCTCTTCAATTCTTCATCGCTCATGTTTTTCATCTATTAACTAGCGTTTTGCATCATTTCAGGAGTCATGTTTTTCTTCATCTATTCAAACATGTGGGGGTTGCTAAATGGATTCATTTCTTCGAACTTCAAGCTTTTTAAAAATTGATTAAAGGATTTTTTAACTCTCTTTAAAAGATAAATCGATCTTAATTTTTTTAAATTTATAGAATCAATCAGGAAGACAAACTTTAAAACTAAATTAAAATTTGCAAACAAAGGAAAATTTCTATTAATATTCAATTAGTGTTAATTCAATATGAATGTAAATATTAATAAATCAACGTATAGATAGATATTCAAGTTAATGCTACCTACATACCTGCCTACATACGTACGTGTATCACTCACCCTTTTAACTCATTCATTTATTATTTAATAAATTTACCAATAAATTAATTAATAAATTAATTATTCTTTCTTCTAGATTTTTAGTTTTTCTAAAATTCCATATTCTAAAATACAAATCAAATTTATAAAGACTCTCTTTTTTTTCATTACTAAACAAATGTTAAAAAATTAATTTTTTAAAAGTATTTTTTATAAATATTTTAGAATAAAAGTAAGATTTTTTTTAATTTTAATGAAAACCAATTTTATTAACTTAAATTAAATTATTAAAAAAGTGAATGTTTTTTCATTAACCAATTAATCAGAGTTCCAAGTTAGTTAATGCAATTTTTTATTTAACTAAAGCAAAAAATATTTATGCTTGAATCTATTAAATTGAAGAGCTTTTAATACTTGTGAATATTCATTTTTCTATTATTTAATTTATAAGATAAAATTTAAAGTGAAAAGAATACAAAATATTCAAATGAAAGAAAGTACTTTTAAAAGAACTAAAAGTTTAATAGTATTAGGCTGGTTCTCTTCAGCTAAATTTATAAAATAAACTAGAAATAAATAAAAAAATAAATTTGATAGTAGTAAACTACTTAAATATCTTTATTTGTCAAAATTAGTTGTATATTCATTAAAAAATAAATATTTGAAAATAACAAAAATAAAGGATTTAGTTAAAATCTCTTCAAAATTAAAGATTTTTTATCTTTGAATTATTGTTGATTTACAGCAAATGATATTTATTTATTAATTTGTATTAAAAAATGGATAGAAGGCAAATTTCAAATAGGTATATAATTAGCGATTTAATATCCTTTAAAATTGATGAATATAATTTTAAAATAAATGTTATTATTTTAAAAATGTAAATAGTTGATTTTTAAATAGAGGATATTTTTGCTCAAATTAGGTATTTAACAAAATATTAACAAAAATCTCATATTACAAATTAAATATGCTTTCTTTATTTTAAAGGATAATTTAAATTAGAAATATATCTAATTTAAAACATATAGCTATCCATAAAATTATTATTTAAAATACTAAAAATTAATAAAGTATTTTATTTTTATTTGTTTAGGTATATATACTAGATTAATGACAACTTAATTCTTCATTTTTAGGTTTTTAGTTTATAGTTTATAAATCTAAATTGTATAGGATAAAATCTCTTTTTTTATATTTTTGTATATAAAATATCATTTGAAAATTCTTGAATTTATCTAATAAGTTATCATTCTAATAATTATCAAATTAAAATATTTTATACTATTTTGATCTTGCATGATAACAAAAAATTCATTTTTTGTGTTTGGTAAAAAATTCTATGAATTAAATTCATTAAGTACAGAGAAACATTTGAAGATTTAGGTAAATTTAATTTGCATTTTATGCATTTTTAAAATAGAAATTATAATGAATTCTATTTAAGATTATTTGATAAAGTTTAATGAATGTATAGAGCAATACTAAATTCTTAAAGAACAGGTAAATGCTTGAAAAGTATTGAAGAAATAAGTTATTAAAACAATTGTCAAAGAATTAAAATATGAAAGTGTAATTGGGTAACTTGCTTTCTAAAAGAGTAAATGAGGTAAAAATTAAAATAAAAAAAATATACAAAGAAATACTTAAAACACTATTTACATTTTGCAATTTTTTTGTGTGGAAAAAATTAAGTGTAAAATTTGAGTGGTTTATTAAGCATAAATGAAAATATTAGCGATGCAAATGGAAACTCGTTTGGCTTTAATTAAATATTTTAGGTAGTAATTTAAAACTGAATGTGATTAAAATGCATCATGGTGTAATAATAATTGTATATCTATCGAATAAAAAAAATCAATCTAATTTGATTATAAATTCTTAGTTAGTGATGAAATTTAATCTTTTATTCATTCACTCATTCAATCAACTAATTTACTGATTAAATTGCTTTCGAGCAAAATTATTAATTAATTCGCTTATTAATTTATTTATTTGCTTCTTTGTTTATTTGTTTGCTTTTTGAAATTACAATTAATCTGATCATACTAAGTTTATGTGAAATTCTTTCTTTTTATCTCTAATTTTAGTTAGTTTTTTTTATTCTTTTTATAAATAAATAGATAAATTAATCAATCAATTTGTAAGCTAAAAAATATAATTGATTACAATTGTTAAAGTGTGTCACTATTTAAGGATAAAGTAACATTATTTCTGTCTCATTTTTTTCTAATTTATTCTGAAAATTAAAGGTGACACTTAAAGTAAATCAAATCAATTCATGCTGAATATTTAATCCAATGCTTCAGACTTAAAACAAGCAATTAAACAAGAGTTTTCTTTACAGAATTAAAATAAATTTAAATATGAATCTTTTTTGCAAATCAATTATTCTTACCTATTTATTTTATTAAATTAATGCAAAATTATTAACTTTTGTTTTATTTTTTTGATCATTTCTACTTACATTTCCAATGTAAATCAAACAATTTTATGTTTCCAAATATTAATTAATATTTTTGTCACTAAAATCAACTATAAAAATTGGAAATAAATTTTTTTTTTATGGAGTAGAAAGCATACAAAGATTCCATAAAAACATAAAAATCTTTAGCAGATTTAGTGTGAAAACCTTTTAAAAAGCAAAAAACCTAGATAAATAACTCACATAGTCAAATTTATAAATACATTTTGTTCATTATTTAATTTCTAAAATAATTTGCATTATTTCTTGAGCTTTACATCAATAAATAAATCAATCAATCAGATTGTAACTCATATCAAAAGTAATAACTATTTCGTAAACAGATTAAAATATTTTTGTAAAATAATTGAAATTTCTTCTAAAAAATATAAAAATAAACTTAAAACTAATTCTAAGCTAAATTGTTTACCTTTTTTCAAAAAGTTTTTAAAGATAATCTGAAAAAAAAATTTTTTATTTAAAAAAAACCTGTAACTAAAAAATTTTTTCTTTCGACAAAAATTATCTTTCAAAAAAACATTTTAAATTATCATAGATTCTATTAAAAAAAATGATATTTTAATTATAAATACTTACTTTTTGGATATTTAAAAATAAATAGCATACTAGAAATATACTCATTAGGAGTAAGTGGCATACTTAGAATACTCAGTGTAAACATAGCAACAATACTTATTTCAGGTTACTGTTTCTTTAGCTATGAAATTATTTAAGTTATTAAAGCAAAATACACCATATTATATGCTTATAATCTAGTATTTATTTTTTTTAAATGCTTTCTGTTGGATTATTATCTGATTTAGAGCTTTGAAATAGTTAAGACAATTAAAAAAAATTTTTAAACATTTCATTAAATTAAATCAAGCTAGAATAAATCACTTCTTATAAAATAATTTATTTTTTTAAAAATGTTTTGAAAGAATTATTCTTTTTATTAGAAATTCATTTTTTAATGGATGCAAAATGTGATAAGCTTCATTTCATGATTTGAAAGTAGAAGGCTGTAAAATTTTCATCTAACATCTTTTCGGATTTATCGGATAGAAAAGTGTAAAGAAGAAAGATTTGTTAAAGAATGGTTGTAAGCCAAATTCAACTTGTAATTTTGGTTGAATAAGGTTTATTAATATTTTATCAGTATTTTACATCTCAAAAAGGTAAGAAGTATATTATTTTCTATTATAGAATGCTTAAAATGCTTAAAAATATCCTTAAACGCTTTGCATGTTTAAATAGCTAAAAAGAAATTAAAATTAAAATGATATTAAGAAAATAAATATTTTAGCTTTTTGTGGATAAAAATGTTATTTTGAAAATAAAGAGAGTTGATAATTTAGTAGTTTGTATGGAAAGTAAGTAGGTTTTTAGTAAAAAAAAAGAATCAGCTCAATCAACCTGGAAAGTAACAATTTATTAATTATAAATTTTGTATTTATTAAATTTGTTTAGCTCCACAGTTTTTACTCAAATAAAGAATTCAAAAATATATTTTTAGAAGAATTGAGATTGGAAATAGTAGAACTATAAATAAATAAATTAATATCAAGTCTGATATTGAAAATTAGTTTAACTTACATTTACCAATCTGATCGCTTAGTTTTCGCAGGGAATAACAACCAAAAACAACTATAAAATCAACCTAAATTTTTATTAAGAGGCAATTTGATTCAGTACGTGTATTAAATTCTTGGCCATTTTATAATAAATGCAAACTTTGACTTTATTACTAAATAAGGAAATTTTACTTGTTAAAATACTCCATTTAATTATTGAAATTTCTAAATGACATCATAAATCTTTAATTTACAGTTTGCTGTTATCAATCAAACAAAATTTGACTCTCTATCTTTCTCATCTTTATGAATTCTAATTTTTATCTAGTACGAACGATTTGAATTCGTTAATAAATCAAAAAAAAAACAAAGTAAGTTTGTTTTGGGATTCTGAGATTACAGAGACTCATTAAATATAATCTATGGACACAAAGGCTTCAAATATTTTTTTTAGTATTATTTTATAGGGAAGAAAGTGAAATAATCAATTTATATAAAAGTGTTAATACTTTACTGGTTTGATTAAATTATGCAAAAATTACATAAGATTTTACAACCATACTCATAATCACAAGCCTCATTCATTTCATTTCTAAGAATTTTATTTACTAAATTGGACTCCAATCAATTTAAAAATACCTTAAATACTCCAAATTAAAAAGCTTCTGGTTCATAATTAGCATTTTCTTTCTTTAACAATTACATATTTAAAGAATGAAATTCATTACACCTTTTACTTACACCCTCTAATTTGCATGTCAAGAAGCAATCTTTAACTTTTATCTAAGCAATAACAATAAAGAATATCTAAAATATTTTAAAATCTTTACTACTTTTCTAACACAATTTAACTCTAATCACAAAGCTAAAAAAACTAAAACTAATTAAAATTAATAGCATTCTAGCAAAATATTTTTCAGAAATTTTAATGAATAAATAAATCATTAAATACTTTGGCTTCTAGCAAGAAATCAAAAGAGCAAATTTTATTTTTTTGATAAAAAAATTGATTTTAAAGAAGAAATAAATAGCTCAGTTAAAGTAGAAATGATTTTTTTTAATTGAAAGATGTTGTTTGAGTAAATTTAAATATTTTAATAGATTTTCGTTACATTAAATCAATATGAAATGTTATCAATTTTAACTTTACAAATAATATTTTTCTTGAATTTATAAAAATTAAATATTAATTATCAATCACATAAAAAAAAATCTTTTTAGGTTCTTTTGAATATTTTTCTAGCTGAATAAATCAGCCAATTTTATTCTATAAATGACCAATCATTTCTAATTTATTTACATTTTCGAATCTAATTCAGATAATTGCTAACATTCTGATCTATTTCTGATACAGTTTACACTATTTCTTCATATTAGATATATATTTTTATACTGACTTGGACTTGATTGCTATTTTTGAACAATTAGTGTTAAATTTATTTGTGTATGAAAACAAAATTTTAGGATATAACTAGTTTGCTTTTATGTCTTTGTAGATTTTACTGATCAATATTCATTCAGTAGAAATGAGAAAGAAGGAACTTACTTTAACTTTAAAGTATGAATAAATTTCCAGATAATTTTTTTTTTGGATTGATATTTTGTGTGTTGCTCAACAAATTTTTTCTATCCATAAAATTAAGCAATTTTAAATATTTTAGATAGAAGAATATGGAATTAATGAATTTGGGGAAAATAATGCATACACATACACCAAATGAAAGGACTGTATTACTTAGTAATTTATTCTGGATTTTAAATTTTTTCAAGAATTTTGTTTGTTTTTTTATATATAATACGCAGAAAGGAACGAGTTTCGATTACTTGTGGCTCATGTAAGCCACAAATTAAAGATTGTTTAGAAATTTAAAAAAAAGAAAGACATAAATTTATAAATATTAAAAAACAAACAAAATTTACTTTATTATAAATCTATCTAATAAATCAATAAAAAGTGGAAATTCTTTCTTATAGCACACAAAAAGCACATCAATTAATTAATTAATTAAATAACTAACTAACTAAATTCCACTTAATATAAGATAATCAAAAAAAAACAAATCATTTATCAATTAATTTTATCAAAAAGTAATAATAAATAACAAATAAATAAATAAACAAACTATCAATAATAAAAATAGAACATAACAAATAATTGATTCTTTATAAGAAACCTAGTAAATAAACTTAACTCTTCTTATTCTTCTACTCTCTCATTAAATAATCACTCACTCACCCATAAACAAATAACTAACTTGTACAATTACCTAAATTTAGTTAAAAAGAATTCTACTGCTACAGGTAAAATGAGCAACTTTTATAATGATTCAATTTATCTGAATTAATCCATATTTTGTCCCTCGCTTACTTAATCCTCCTCTCAAGATTTGTAGAGTACAGGATCATTTGATAATTATTATCAAAAATAATTAGGCGTTGAAAAAATGAGAAAAATTAAGAAGTAAGCAAAGAAGGACAGAAAGCACATTTTGGGAAGTACTTCCACTACGTGCTATGGAGAAAATTTCGATGCGAATGAAGAAGAATTTCAATAATAGCTGTTAAAGAGTGATAAACAGACATAAATTATGTGCCAAAAACCTCAGACTCAACTCAGACAGTGCATTATTAAAGATCCAGTGACACCTCATAAATACCTTATTATTCCTAATATTGTTATTGATTTTGATTAAATTAAAGAAGGGATCTATGTTTAAGATTAGAACACACTCCGCTTATACAGATAAACTGCCTGTGTCAATTACTTGAAGAACCTTGATATGATTGAAATGGAAATAGGTATTAACAGTGATTCAATAAAAGATTTTTCTTTTATCTGCAATATGCTAGACAGTCTAGGTGACCAAAAAGCTCACTAACTAGCAGAATCTTTACGTTAGTATGACAGTATAATCAATAAATGCGAATAAGAAAAGATTAAATAGTAAAGAATGGTTTCACCTCAAGATCCATATAAGTAAGAAGCCTATAACTCATCTACCTTTAGCTTTGCTCAAAATAGCCATGAGAATGAGTGGACTTTTGAACAAAGTAGATAAAAGGCATATAAAATAATCTAAAATATAATGATTAATAATCCTCAAGGCTACAAGTACATGTATTTCAGAATTCTTAGAGGATCTAAGGATACTTGCGAACAGTTTAGTCAGCTCAACTCAAGAGAGTATCTTTAGTTTCTACTTGGAACAAATAATCTCTAATAAATTATTCAAATTATTCTAAGACATGGAATGCTCAGTAAGAAAACTAGTGTTGACACCTTTTAGTGTTTAAATCTCAGTGGAGAGCATTACATGTACGACGCATTCAATTCATAAAAAGATAGTCTAAGTAATAATTATGACCTTAGTGTAGAAAACACCACAATAAATGATTGTACTTATTAAATGGATATATCTTATACCAAGCTCTAGCTCAGCAATTACAAGGACAAGTTCAATGACTATTTGCTTATTATTTCACCCAAAAAATATGACAACAATTTTATGTTGGGACTATTACTAAAAAGACTTGAAGAACAAAAATAAGCACAATAAATGCTGTAGTAAAACTACATGGATATTTAATATCAAGCCCAATCCGAAGTCTTTGTTGAAAAATTCTACTAAGACAAAATAAGCAATAATCATGCATGAAATAATTTATTATATACAAAAAAGATAAAAAATCCTCAGTTTATGCAATTAATATGAATTAATAAATAACAAAATAACCAACTATAACTTAGAAAACACTTAAACCATCTCTCTCAAACCTTAAACTTATATTCAAATCTTATATTTAAAAACTCAACTTTTAAAAATATTAAAAAATTATATCAATTTATCTATCAATCTACCATTATAATCTCTATAATTTTGTCTATTAGTTAATTTAAATGCATTTATTATCAATATTTAAAATTATTCAATCAAATAAAAACTTAATTAATTAATTAAATTACTAGCACACATTCGTTAATTCTTTCTCTCAATCGCTCACTTATTGCTTATATGTATTTTTTTATTTGTTCTATTCAATCATTTCGGTAGTAAAAATTGGCTTTGTTTGTGTTTATTTTTGTTTAAAATCAACCAAATTTTGAAAAAAATAGCTCACTTTTCAATAATGTTTGACTTTTTAGAATTCCAAAAATATATTTATCCAATTGCTAACAATAAAAAATTCCTTTTATTTTTTTACTAAAATATTTTTTATTTGGTTTTTTTAAAATTACCATAATTTGTTACCATAAATAAGGGACTTTCTTTATATTACAAAGACTATTTTAAATAATTTAAAAAAATCTCATCAAAAAAAATAAATTTCTTTTTAAATATTTAAAAAGTTAATTTTATTTTTAAAAAACTTCAATAAATATCTATTAATGACAATCTCTAATTTATATCTAGACAAATATTCACTTTATTACTCAGCTTTTTTTATTTTACAATTGCTTTAATTATTGATTTTTTCACTCATTTTTTAGCTTTTTAGCACTTAATTTTTTTGAATGCAAAAATACCTTTAGGTGATTGCATTCATAGCTTAATTTTTGCTCTCTTATAAAAAAATAGATTTAAACTCTAAGAAACAAATCTGTTTTTTTCTTTTAAATAAATATTTATAGCAAAAGTTAATACTTCATGTTTTTTAGGAAAAAAGTCTGTTTTGGTTACAAAATGTACTTTTTGTTTAGACTGAATAGAAAATTAATAAAAAAGAAGCTGGTACTGATTAGAAATCAGTAATTAAAACATTAAATAAAATGGAAAAATAGAAAAATTACAGAAAAAGAAATTTATTTAATAGAAATTGAAAGAATTAATGAAAGATTTTTCGTTTGTTTACTTAAATTTTCGATATTAATAGGAATAATATTAATTACCAAGATCCATCCATTTTTATGAATTTTTTTATTAATTATCAAAAATGAAATACCCCACAAAGTAAAACTTCCTGGTATTCATTAATTAATTTATTTATTTTAATTATTTTATTATAAATTGATTTGTTAACTTTATTTTTCTCAACTTATTAGCTATTTATCTGATTTTATCATAAAAAAAACAATTAATTTTTAAATTGTATTATTTTATATTAAAAATTTCATCTATAATAATTATTGTATTATATGTTATATTTAATGATTGATTCCAAAATGTCAAGAGGATAATAAGCAAATAATAGGCTTGTTTACTGGGGGATAATTACTAATTCTATTAAAAAATATTATTATTCAATTAATTAATTCATATTTAATAAAAAAATCAAATTAAAATTAACTAATTTTTTATCAAATTAAACCCAGGCAACCTGCTTCATCTATTTTGTCAAATAAGCCAGCTTATTTTTATACAATTTTATTTCAAAAAGCCAATTAGCCAGCCACTGCCTCATAAAGTTGATAGAGGAATATACATTTGTTCCTATTTCTATCTTAGGAGAGATTTATTTTTCTAATTACAAATAGCGAATTTAAATTTAACTCAACGCAAGTGAATGAGTTGTAACAACTAAAAATTTTAGAATACATAAATTTGCTTTTTTGTTTGCTGTTTGAGTTTATTAAATATAAATTGGATGAAATAAGCATTTAAAGAGTGTTTACATAATTCACTTACTCTGTCAAGAAGAGATATGTCAAATAAATATAGAGAATTCAAATGAAGAAATATATAGATAGAAATAGATAGATATTTGTATATTCAATATTAGTCACAAATTAATCGATTCATTTAAATTAAGTTTGATTTTTGATGATATGTACATTTACTATATTATTGTTAAAAACCATTCTATCTATCTAAAAATTAAGCAAACAAGATTTCATTTTTTTATTTTTGTAATCATAACAAGATTCACTTTTTTGTTATAAACCAAAAAAAACTTATTATTTATTGAATTAAAAACCAACTTCGCTGAAAAAAAGCAAGCAAATAATAAACAAACAAAATAATTAAATAAACAAATGACTGAATTCAACAATTAATTCTATTTCCACGAAGAGGAAGATGAAGAGGAGGGAAAAAATCAATTAATAAATGAAACAGCGAAAGCAAATGAGAGTAAATAAATCTATAAAAAGAAGAGAACATATAAAACAAGAGTTAACAAAAGGGCTCTAGAGCTTTAACAGAAGCAACGCAACTTGTAAAGAGCTAAATAGCTCATAGCAACTTTATGCAAAGTTCCTTCGGGAGAATACAAATATTTTATCCGCGGTGACTTGCTTGTAGATTTTGATTTTTTAACTGATAAAGTTCCTTACAAGCAAGCGTTTTTCAGTTTGAATGACTACAAACCTGCTAGAGAAGTCTTGTTCAACAAAGCGGATAACTATTATGAAATTCATTTTGATTAAGGATAAGAGTAGATTTAGAATTTTAATTTCATAATTGAAATGCTAAATAGTCTAGGTAACAATCGAATTCACCAACTTGCAACTGTGCTTGAAAATTACCTGAATGCTCTGTCTATGCTAGACAAATTTAGAGACGGCAGATCGTTGTCTTAGTTATTAGACAATGATATCATGTTAGAAGAAGATAATAGCTATTCAAATTGGAATTTCGATTGTAGTTTATAAAAAGCAAATTTACTTCTAAAAGAAAAACTCTAAGATCCAGACAACTTTTTTTATATTATAAGCAAAGGACATAAAGATTATTCTGAATTAGTTATTTATGGGATAAACAATACAGCTCTCAAGATGATTTTAGGAAATATAGATCACGAATCTACAGTAAAAATCCTCTTACAAAATGGTATGATCATTATGAGCTAGGATTTTACAGATGTACTTCAGTTCAAAATATTTGAAACCATGTCTAATCTGGGCTAAAATTAGGAGCCTGAACAAATGAGCTATTCAAGAAAAGTTCCTAACATCACAATCAACAATCTGAAGCTCGAGATCAACTTCACTTATGAAAAATACAGATTAAGCAATTACAAAGATAAATTTAACGACAGCATTATCTTTGCCAAAATAAACAGCTAAGAAAGGCAAAATCTGATGAATCAGCTATTTTTCTAAAAACTTGTCTCTGACACTAGTGTTTCTGAAGAAAAGCTCCTGCTTTCTGATATAACTTACCAAGCCCAAAGTGAGTATTTCATGGAAAAATTCTACACCGAAAACCAATAAAATTAAAATTTAAGTGAGAGTATCAGTTGAATTTCATGAATGAAAAGCAAACAAACAATCAAACTAAACAATAAACAAATTAAAAATTCGGTATTACTTTTCTAATGTTATCAAAAATCTACTCGCTTTCTCTTTCTTTCTCTCACTCTCTCTCTCTTACACATTCCACCTTCACTCGCCAAAACCTAAAAAGAAAACTTAACTTTAAAATTTATCTATCCAATCTTATAAATAAATATTTCCTATTTATTAATTATTTTACTCCATCCAACTAACTCTTAAATACAATCACTATCATACTCTTTAACTATAAAACTAAATTAATTATTTAAGTATAGTGTTTCTTTACTTAGCGCTCTATGTCAATCTTCATGTTACTATTCTTATTTTTACAGTCTTTTAAACTTAATTTTAATTCATATAATATCTCTTCATCAATTTCTTAAATTTTTGCATATATTGCATTGAATTGAGCTGACCATATCAAAATATTTGCATGCAAAATAATTCATAACCTAAATATTTTCATTATTCTATATATGTAGAAGAATTTCAAATTTCATTGATTATATTTTAAAAAAAATTAAATAAAGATAAAAAGTTGATGTAAAAGTAGTTGATTGATTAAATTTGTTAAAAGGCAAGAATAATAAGATAAATATTATTAAATTGAAAGAATGATATAATATAGAAAGTAAAAGTTTCCTAAAAATATTATTAAATGATAGAAAGATGATAGAAAAATACTCTTGAGTTTAAAAGATTTAGTTGTTAATTATAAGATTTGTGAAATAGCATTGATAAGTGCATGCATATGTAACAAATATTTCTTTAATATTTGATCATATATTTGTTTGATTATTAATTAATCAATCAATCAAAGAATCAGTCAATATTATATTTTTTAGAGAAATCAAAAATTTCATTATTAATTTAAATATAATCTAATTGCAGACAAATTAAGATAGTCAAAATGAACTAAGACGATTGTTTGAGATTAGTAGGTTAAGATTAAATAGAAAAGATAGGCAGTGCTATTATCATGGATTCCAGGAGGATTAAAAAGAATAATAAAAAGAAAGTGCAGAAATTAATAAAAAAAGCATTTGAGTTCATAATTCCTAGGACGATTGATGTGTAACATAGATATTTGATTCGCGGAGATATTATTATAGACATTGATAAAATTAAAAAGAACAATATTCAAACTTGGAGCTGTCTTGATTAAAAGGACTACATGCCTACAAGATCAGTCAAGTATTTAAAAGAAAATAAGTTTTATTAGATTGAGTTTGGGCGTGTTGAGAATCCTATTCGAGATTTCACTTTTATAATTGATATGCTTAATAGTTTAGGAGATACAAAAATACATTATCTAGCTGAAATTCTTTAAGAGTATAAGAATGTCTACGATCTTATTGATTAAATTCTTGCTAACAACAGGATTATGCACTACAACAATTAAGAAGTACAAAAAGCAATTAAATCTAACATTTGCACTCTTTATAGACCTGAATACGAAGGAGAGTGGACTTATGAATAAAGTTTATAAAAGGCTTCATACATTTTAAAAAACAAGATTTAGGACAACAAGTTCTTTTTTTATTCTATTTTGAAAGGCAACTACGATCAATACGAAGTAGCCATCCATGGAGTCTGCGAGAATGCCCTTAAACTGATATTTGGAAATTTAGATAATGCTGAAATTACAAAAATTTTGCTTGAAAATGGACTTGTGATCATGAATAGAAGTATACTAGAACAAATTATGAATAGAACCTAAGCGAATCGAATCCATTTAAGCGGAATATAATAAGGTGTAGAATACTCAACCTTCAAAAAGGATATAACCTCATACTCTATTAACAACTATTTATTTAAACTAAGCTTGAATTTAGAAAGATTTAAATTGAGCAATTATAAAGACAGATTCAACGACTATTTGGTCATTGGGTAGATAAATGACGACCAAGTCTTAAATCTTGCGAATTAAATGTTCATATAAAAAGTCTTTTTAAACAATGGAACAGATGAAACTGAAATTCTCACTAACATAGGATACTCTGCCTCCAGCGAGTACTTTATTGAGAAATTTTACCCTCCAGAAGAAGAGCAAAAAAGCCAAGAGAGAATTAAAATGCTAAAATAAATGGAATAAATTTAAAACCCTACAAATAAAAAACAGTGTGGATACAGAATCATACATATAGAATGAACCAATGAATATTAGAAAAAAGGGACAAATAAAATAATAAATAACTAATAAATTATATTAATAAAAACTAATATATAATAAATTAATTAATTAATTTAACTAACTCACTCACTTACTATTAAACAATCAAACGAAATAATCAACTAAATAAATGCTAATTTCTTTTATTGAAACAAAAATCTACACTAATACCATTTTTGTTGTTTATACTAAAAAATTATTATAAAATATAAAATAATTTATTCTCATTATAAACTTATTTGAATAAAATAAAATTTCTTTAACTAAATATCTAATTTCTCTTATTTTTATTAAAAATCTTAGAACACATTTTCATAAAAATGATTTTGCCACTACCTTATTAATACTCTATGGTTATTAAATTATAAAATATCTTTTATATTGTAAAAATTATACTTTCTTTTAAATATTTGAAATTTCTTAGAAGTCAAAATAGAATGAAAAATAAATAATATAAAATGCTTCTTAATGTATTTATTTAATATAAAAATAAATCAAATTATTATAAAATAATAACTCAAGTGTTATTATAAAAAATGTATAGTTTGTTTATAATTATTATCTAATTTAATTTAATATACTAAATAAGTATTTATAATTCCAAATAGACACTATTTAGCTAAATTATTTTTTTGTATTGAAAATATTTTAGAAAAAATGATAAAATTAAAAAATAAAGCTATCTTTGTTGATAAATAAATTTCAAGATTAAATATTATAAAATTTAATTTATTAAAGATGAATATCTTGATTAGCAATATTAGAAAGTAAAGCCAATTATTTATTTTTAATTTATGAAAATTAAATATCTTTAATATTTATAAAAAAAATTCAAACAAAATGTTAGAGAAATTCTTCTGTCTTATTAATTTAAATATATATTTATGAATTGTTTATTAATTTTTAACATTTATCTGTTTAATTGATTTTCATAATTAATTTATTTATTTATTTTTATTTTTTTGTAATGAAAATATTTTAGAAAATCATAATAAAATTAAAAAATAAAACTATCTTTATTAATAATTTGATAGCAAGATTTATTAATATAAAAACTAATTAATTAAAGATGAATAAAAATATCTTGATAGACATTTAGAATGTAAAACTAATTATTAATTTATGAAAATTATCTTTAATATCTTTAAAAAAAAATTTAAACAAAATGCGAGAAAGATGTGTCTGTCTAATTAATTTAAATATTTATTAATTTTATGAATTGTTTATTTATTTTTTCTTATTTATCTATTTAATTGCTTTTTTTAATTAATTAATTTATTTTTATCTTTATTTATTTTTTAATTATTTTTTATTTTATTATTTTCTGATCTTATTATTTTTATTCAATCTTTTGATTTTTTCTGCTTTCGTTTTTCTTATTTATTGAAAATCATTCTGACTTAAAAATATTGTAAAATGTAATTTAAAAGTAATCGCTAAGAGTATTTCAATCTCAATTTCTTAAATATTTTATTCTGTATTAAAAAATTCTAATTATATATTTTATAAGACTAAGAGAGAATTTTATCTATATTAGATGAGTTTTTTATTTAATCAATTTTGATTGTACATGGTCTATTACTTATTCAATATTTCAGACAATAAGTAATATAATGGAAAATTTAAAGATCTGCGATAAAAATAATGAACATATTTCGGTTTAAAAACTTATTTATTCCTGGGTTCATCAATCCATATTCTGTAAATTAAAAACTTTTTTCATTATCTTTAAGCAGACTTTAACTTCCTTATTTTTTTTACTTTAACTTTTTTTTTCTTCTTTTAATTAATTATAAATTTCAAAATAAATTTTCCCCTTCTTGAAGAAATTAAGTATCTATTTGCTTTTCTGTCTTCAAAATTTATTTCTTATTTTCCAAAGAAATTAAATTAAAGCTAATTAATTAATTGTTTTTTATTGAAATTTGAAACTCAAAATTAAAGATTCTCATTTAATTGAAGGATGAATTGAAATTACTATAAAAGCAATAAATAAATCATTGATAAATTTATTATTTATTATGTGTTGAATAGCAAAACAAATTTTATATTAACTAGCCAACTAGCTAGTGTTTATGATAGGAAATCTTTTAATTTAACAAGAATAAAAAATATGCTGCATAACTAATTAGACAATTAATAAAATTATGAATGAATAAATCAGTTTTAATTGCTTTCTTCCATTCTCTTTATACTTTCCATAGCATCGATGAAATATTCTTATGCTTTTTCTGTTTAATTGAGTTCCATATACAATTCACCTAAATTATGCTTTGAAGCAATTATGTGAGGGTGATCTGCGGGAAGCAATTCTTCTCTAGTTTTTAGGGATTTCAAATACATCTCTTCGGATTTGTTATATTTTCCTGCTTTCTTAAATGTAAGGCCCAAACTATTTTGACAAGTAGCTGTTAGGGTGTTGACTTCACCGTATCTTTCAATCAAGATATTCAATGCCTTTTCTAAAACTACAATACTATCATCATATTTCTTTAATTCTCTAAGACAAGCTAATATATTTTATTTAAACAAAATAAATTTAAACTTCTATGTAAATAAATATTTAATATTATAGAATTTAATGTAATTTTGCTTTACCTGCCATTTAGGACATGCAAAGAGCTATTTCTCCTTTATCTACATCACTCTATTAATCCTTATATGCAAGAACTTCTTCAAATAAATAAAGAGACTTGTCATACATTTTTTATTGTTTGTATAAATTTGCAAGGTTTTAAATAACTACTAAAGTTGATGGATGATCTCTTCCAAACATATTCGAATATCCTTCAAGAACTTTTTCATATAAAGCCTAAGCTGATTCCAAATCGCCTGTTATTTTGAAAACTAAAGCTAAGTTATTTATTGCTGAAAATGTTGCAGGGTGATTAACTCCATAGTGCTTTTTCACTTTGTCAACATACTAAAGAGAGTTTTCCAAAGCTTTTTGGAATCTACCTAAGTCGATGTCCTATTAAATAGATTTACGCAAATTATTCATTGTTGATAACTCTTCTTAAGGAATTGATGGCTCATACTAAATTGTTGTTTGGCTACTCTTAGACTTTTCCATCTCTTCCTTCAAAAATTCAAAGGCTGACTTATATTTATCTTAACTGTTAGCAAACTATGCTCTTTAAAATTGAACAAGCTTGGCAAAATTTTTGTTGATCAAAAATTTTTGAGAAGTTCTTAAAATTCTACTTGCTAAATTATTCATTTACTTTTACTCAATAAACAAAAATGCAAAACAAAAGACTAAATTATTTGTGAATCTTAAAAAAATTAATAAATTAACAAACAATAAAAAAAAAAATAAAAGAACTTTCGAAAATTTGATTATTTATTTATTTTTATTACAACTAAATATCTTTAGTGTTTATGGCTATAGCACTTAGGCTTCATAAAAATATTTGATAACTTAGTGATAGCAGCTGGTAGAGTAAAATTTAGTTTTGAAATAATATAAATTTAATTAAAAAATTGTAATAGAATTATAGATTATTGGTTGTTTAATTAAAATTTGTCTTTTTATTTAAATAATTTACTAAAAATAACAAAAGCTCTCCCCTATTCGCAATTAATGGAATATATAACATTTTAATAAAATATATACACAATTCTTGAGTTTTATGTGATAGGATATTTAAAAAATAAGCTATTATGGTAAATTTATGTTATGTAAATTCGAATAATAAAATTGTATGGTTGTTATATAATTTAGAGATCAATATTTAAATAAATATTCTTAATATTTTACTTATTAATAAAGAAATATTTGCAAATAAACTTAAAGTTTCAAAACTAAAATAGATTGCTCTTTGTTTTTTATTTAACATGTAAAGTATAAAATTTGTGTGTACTATTATTTTTTATATACTACAAATTTTGTTTATATTTATAAATTATGCTTTAAAAAAGCAGTAAATATGGATAATTAATTCAAACATTGACTGAGTTTAGTAATAAATTTGTTTTTCCAAGTTATTACTCTTTAAATTTCTCATAGAATTAATTAATTTGCTAAATAGTTATTTGTTTCAATTATAAACTTTTTAATAAATTAAAAAAAAATATAATTATAAATTAGTTAATAATTAGATTTTGATTTTACTCTATAATTTAGTTCCTTTTAAACTTTTTTCTAAGTCAGTTTTGAAGTCATCAACAATATTATTTTATCTATTTTAAATCAATATAAATTTTCATTAAAACAAAAAATAAATTTATTTTATAATCTTTTTTTAATAGAAAATAAGATTACCTAAAGTCAACTATCAAGCAATTCATATTTTGGTATTTTTTTATAACACTAATAAGGCTATTTGCACCCTCAGAGCCAATAGAAGTAGAACTAAAAATATAATGAGACATTAAATTAAAATAAAAATGATATTTTAATGTTTTTATTCTTACCTTAAATTAATAGCTAATTTTTGAATGTTTTAATAGTTTTACAGAGTTAGAGCTACTCTCTAAGCTCCCTATAAACCAATCTAATTATCACTTATATTTGAAAAATGCTAAGTTAAGTGAATTTCAAAATTATTTAGATTATAATTTATTAAATGTTAAAATAGAACCCTAAATTAATAATAAAATACCTTAAATCAAGTGTTAGTTCATTTATATTTTCATAGTTTTGTATTGCTTCTGCAATCTTCTGTGCTCCTTGTACTCCAATTTAATTTTTACTTTAATAATATTTAAAAATATTTAGATCAAATAAACTAGGATGAAATTTTAATAACAGAAACTTATAGATACTGCAAACATCCAATTAAAAAAAGTTTGAAAATTATTTTTCTTTATTGCAAATAAATTATTAATTCGGATTGTTTTAATTGAAAGAAAGTAGCATTTCAAAAATTTTAATTAAATTCTATTGCGGTATATTTCTTTTAAGTGTAAATTATAAAATTGATGTAAAATAAAAATACCCTAAATAAAGAGTTAATTGGCTAATATTTTAGTAATACTGGATGGCCTCGGCAATAGTCTTAGCTCCTTCATCACCAACATTATCACTATTTTTTTATATTAGTAGTAATTATTAAGCCAAAATAAAGCAATCAAAGATTAATCTCTAAAGTTAAACTCCAATAAAAAATCGATAAAGTTATATAAAGTTATGAAAAGCTACTTTAATTATAAAGTCAATTGATTAATATGCTGATAATGTTGTATGCCATATGCTATGCTCTTAGCACCTTCTGTACCGATTGAATTCTTACTAATGAATTGTTTTGAAAAAGAGAGAATATTAAGTCATTATTAAATTTAAAGAGAAAAGCAAGTAATATAAAACAAAATGTTTAAAGATTAGTAGAAGTTAATTATATCAAATTAATTACTATAAATGAAGAGTTAGTGAGGTGATGCTTTAGTAATTTTTTATAGCGCTAGCTATACTCTTAGCTCCATCAACTCCAATTGTATTACCGCTATTCAATTATTTAATCAATAAGAAAATTATTTCATTTAAATTTAATGATTTTTTAAATTTTGCTAAAAAAATAATAAAATAAATTGTGAATTAATTACCTAAGATACAATTCAAGCTCATTAATATTTTAATATTTTGATATTGCTTTGGCTAAATTTTTAGCTCCATCCAGACCGATATTGTTCCAACTAAGAAAATTATTAAATAAAATATTTTATTAAATAGTAATTTAAATAAAGTAAAGAAATCACTTTAAATTAAGAACTAATGAGGTAATATTTTTAAAGTTTTGTATTGCTTTAGCTATGCTATTAGCTCCTTCATCACCTATCTCCTTTTAACTTTTAAAATATTTTAAATTACCATTAAAATAATTGAGCTTAAAATCAAGTTTTCCATAATCATTTCCTAAATCAAAAAAAGATTTACATTGCAGAAAAATCTAGATTCAACTTCTTGATGTGTTGATAATTTGATATAGCATTTGCTATGCTTTTAGAACCTTAAGTGCCAATAGAGTTCGAGCTAAGCAAATAAATATAATTAGATAAATACAGAAATAAATTTTTAAACAGATGAATTTAACAAAAAGAAATACCTTAAAAGCAAAGTCAATTAGGTTATCTTTTGGTAATTTTATAAAGCTTATGCAATGGAAACAGCTCCTTCATCACCAATTTAATTGATTCTATTATGAAATTAAAAATATATTTTAGAAAGAAAGGAAGGAAGAAAAAAAATATTCAAATGTTGAAAATTTAGCTTTTATTTACTTTAAATCAAGAGTTAATTCAGTCATATTTTAAAAATTTTTGATGGAATCAGCAATACTTTTCACTCCTTTTGCACCGATTGAGTTATTGCTATTATTATTTTCGATTAAGCTGCTGAATAAACTATAAATAAATTACTCTAGTGAAAGATTCAAGTGAGTGATATTTTGGTATTTTTAAATAGAATTAGCAATCCTTGTAGCTCCTTAATGATCAATACCATTACCACTAAATAGTTAGTAAAAATTATTAAATATGAATAAGAGGTTATTAATTAAAATTGGATATAATATATGTTTATATGTTTAAATAGTATAAATAAGTAATTACTATAAATTAATAGATAATCTGCAAACATTCTAGTAAGATTCAATCGCACCAGCTAAGCTCTTAACTCCTTCAAAGCCGATAGAATTCTCGCTAACATTATTTTAAATAAAATTATTTAAAATAAATCTTCTCTAATATGAGCATGTCTCTAATAAAAAAAGGACAATAAATATCAGAAGTAAGTACCTCAAGTTAAGAGTTAATTGTGTTATATTTTAATAGTTTTAAATTGCATTGGCAAGATTATTAGCTCCTTAAGCTCCAATTGAGTTTTTACTAGATATTAAAAAAATGAGAACATTTATTTTAGTAAGAAAAATTATTTTTTAAAACTAAATACCTTAAATCAAGACTCAAATCTTAAATATTTTAATAATTTCTTATTGCGTTAGAGATACTCAAAACTCCAGCTTCGCCAATATTATTTTGACTACCAAATTATATAAAAAGTTACCAAGTTAAAATAATGTTGAAAATTAATAATTCAGAAAAAAAAGAACTCCTAAAAACATCATTTTAAAAAACATTTATGTAAATTACCATAGTGAAAGCGATAGCTTGGTTATATTTTCAATAGATTATAAAGCTTTTGATATTTTTTCAGCACCCTCTGCTTTTATTTGATTCTTACTAATTGCATATTTAAAAGATCATCATAAAGAAGTTAAAGAGAAATTTTAATGAAAAGTTGGGTGGAAAAAAAATCATTAATTTTCTAAAATATAATCGAATAGCAGAAATTAAACATAAAAATATAAGAATAAATGAATGGTTGTGCTATACTTTTAAATCAAGCAATTTTAATTGATTTAATTGCAAAACTTTTATAATTCATTAGAAAAAAGTTAAAGTAGAAGTAATTTAATTTTTTAATTTTTGTATTTATGAAGTATATTATTAATGAATTATTTAAAAGTGTTAAAATACTGTATCTTATTCATAATTTATATTATCTCTCGTATTTAGATATTAAGTTTTTTTTAAATAATTCCATAATTTTTTTTTTGATAAGGGTAGTTTGATAAAATGTTATTTTTAAAAATATGGTAAGTATTTTGAAGTGTTGTAATTATTTGTAGGATAACTGCTATTTATATTTTCAATGAAAATTGCCTAGTAAATGAAAAATACCTTAAGTTAAGATTCATTTATACAACATTTTTATATTAACTAATGGTGTCAGCAATACTACTCGCTCCTTCTAAGCCTACTGGGCAATCACTAATTAAAATTTATAGATATTTTTAATATAAAAAAAAGTTAATAGTTCAATAAAAAACTAGTTTAAATGAAAATTTAATCTATAAGGAGAATATAAATGCTACCTTAAATTAAGATCAAACTAAATCACTTTTTAATACTCATTTAAAGCTTAAGCAAATATCTTAGTTGCCGAATCGTTAATACTGCAATCGCTAGATAAAAATATTAAATATATTAATAAAATAAATTAATTTCTTAAATACTGAAATATAGTTTAAAAAAATAACCTTAAGTCAATAGCCAGTTTAGAAGTATTTTTGAATTTTTTTATACTTTAGGCTAAACTCTATATTCCATCCATCTCAATAGTTTAGTCACTAATTTTTGTTTTTTATAAATTAAATGTTGAAAAAGAAATACAAAAATAGGAAAATTACTTTAGAAGAAGACTAAAATTATTTATAAGATTATCGTTTGGCAGAGCTTCAGCTACTAATTCCACTGCTTAAACAGCAAATTTATTCTTTCTAATTATTATTTTCATTTAACAAAACAATTTAATTTTCTTGAATACTTATCTAATTTAAACTAATAAAAAACTACTTTAATTTAAGATCTAATTCTGTAATACTTTTGAAATTCTTTATTGCATTAGCTATTATTTAAACTTCATCTATACCAATATTGTTTTCACTATTAAAATTTTTAAAGAAGATAAAATTAAACTAATCTTTATCTGTTAAAATTTCTAATAAACTATGAATAGAAATTAAGATAAATGTAAAATAACCCACCTAAATTCAATATTGAATTATCTTTCAATTATATTTTCATCCTATTTATATTGTATTCCTTAAATATTGATCTAAGATTTACTAATTTTATCAAAAAATAAATTACTACAAGCGAATATAAAGATAAATAAATAAAATTCTCTTAAATAGATGGAGAAAGTAAAATTAAGGAAATTACCTTAAAGATAGACTAAATTAAGTAACGCTACTATAATTATTTATCACATCAGCAATTAAATTCGCCCCATCTAAACCAAAGTTACAATTGCTATTTATAAATTGAGTAAAATAATATTTTATTAGTATATAATAGTATCCTCTCAAAAATATAATAATCAAATACATTAATTTTAGACTCAATTCAGTAATATTTTCACAGTTTTGCTTTTCTTTAGTAAGAGTTCTAATTCCTTCAACACCTATAAGATAGTAGCTAATATTTTGAAAATACATTAATGATAGAGAGATAAAGTATATTTCAAAATTACTCTCCAAATAAATGCACATCTAACTTTTTAACACTTTTACAGTTTAAAATAGTATCAGTAATACTTTTGAACCCTTGAGCGCCAATGCTGTTATCACTAATTTTAGTTAAAAAATAAAATAAATATTCATTAATATTAACTTAAAAAGAATTTTTTATGTGATTTGGTAATGGTAGAGATTAAAAGCTCTAAAAAATATTTAGAGAATAAAAAATCTATTCAAATCAAAGCACTTTAAACTCTATTTTGTATGAGATGCATTTCGATGTAAAAAATGGGAAGTTAGAACAGGTTTAAGGTAGTAAATTAATAATAAACATGCAAAAAGAGAAATAGAACCTCAAATTCTAAATAAAACTAATTAATTTTGGAACTTAAAATAGAGCTAATTATTTCTATGAAAATAATTTTATAAAGAACTTTTTATGAATTTAATTGAAATTTGATTAATTACCTTAGGTCAACATTAAATTTGATACTAGCATCATTATTAATATTATCATTGACTATATTTGATCCCTCTATATGAATCCTTGTTTTGCTGTAAAATAATAAATAAAGAATAAATAAATATCTATCAAACTAATTAAAATTGTGAGCAGGATAAAATATAGATTCAGATAAAACAAAGCAAACAAAAAAAAATTACCTCAAGCAAAATCCAATTTATGTAACATTTTCATATTTTTTAATGATACTAGAAATACCATTTACGCCTTAAATTCCAATATTACAATCACTTAAATTTATTGAAATGATTAATAAGTAAATTTAGTTTGTAAATTTTAATGTATCTACATAAGCTTTAAACTCATTTTAGTTAGCTTCTAGCAGTTTTTTATAGCCTCCATAATGCTATTTGCTCTTTAAGTGCCAATATGAAAATCAATACTTTTTTTAAATAATTTAATAAGTCCAAAATTTATTGGTTTAATTTTTTGAAAGAAAACCGAAAGTTATTAATTTTTTTAAAGTAAAATTCAAAGAAATAAAAGATTTGATGCTAACTAATTACCATAGATCTATGTTGAATTAAATAGATTTTTGATTATTTTGTATATTATTAACCATAATATTAGTTCCTTCAACGCTGACTTTTGAGTTGCTATTAATAAAATAATATATTTAATTTGAAAAGATTTTTAATATTTTAAATATAGAATTCAATTAAAAAATTTAATTAATCTACCTTAAGCAAGCACTCAATTAAGTAACATTTCCATACTTTTTTATTAAACTTGAAATACTATTTACTCCAATATTGCCAACATTACTATCACTATGAATTATTAAGAGCAAATTAGAATAATTATTTAATGTTGAGTTATTACACTGATTTCAAACGTAGCTGATATAAATTTGAGTTATTTTAAATAGCCTAGATAACATCATTTATACTTTATTCATCCATTTTAATGCTGTTGCTTTTATATTTAATAAATAAATCAATTTTAAATAAAAATATAATTTTTAAGATGAAATTATAAAATAATGCGAAATTTCTGAAAAATTTAAAAGAATAAATATGGTTAAATTTACCTTAAACTAATATTAAATTTAATTTTATCTGATCCACTTTGAATATAATTTTTATCAAAATTGATTCCCTCTACATCAATCTTTGAGTTGCTAATTAATTAATTAAGAATTTAATGAATAAAGAGCTAGATTTATGTTGAATATTAGTAGGCTACCTTAAAAAAGCATTCAATAGATTAATAGTATTATATTTTTATAAGATGTTTGTAACGCCTTTAATTCCTTGAGCGCCAATTTAGCAATCACTTTAAAATATTAAAGTAAGTATAATAATTTTTATTTTTAATAAATTCTACTTTATTTTAACACTAAATTAATTTAGACGCTGGCATTTAATTATTGATTCAAAAATGCTATTTGCTCCTTAGTCATCCATATTTATGTTATTACTTAATTTTTTAATTATCAAAAAATAATTTAATTATAATATAAATTTTATACTATATTTCCTCTATATTTTGCTTAAAAAAACCATTTATTTAAAATAAACTTAAGGTATTTTTAATTAATAACTATATAAGATATAGAGATCAGTTACTTGATAGGATATTTAGAGGTAATATGGTAATAAAATACACTTCTCAATTAAAGACGAAAAAAATAAAATATTTGAGAAGAAAAAGAAATTGAAAAATAAATAAATATGTTAATAAAATTTACCTTAAATTAATGTTGAATTTAATGCTATTTGATCCATTTTGAATGCTACTATTCTTGATAACATTAGTTCCTTCAATTTCAATCCTAGTTTTACTGTTAAAAACATTTTAATTAACCAAATAAAAAGTATTTATTCTGAATAAAATAATTGCTAAAATAAATTACCTAAATGAAGCGCTCAATTGAGTAATACTGTTAAATCTTTAAATGATATTAGAAACGCCTTTGACTCCTTAAGCTTCAATATTGCAATTACTTATATTGTTATATAATTATATCAAACATAATAAATATAAATCAGCAAATGATACTTTAATCTCAAGCTGAGTTAATTTAAATGTTGGCAGTTTTATACTTTTTCAATAATGTAATTAGCTCCTTAATAGCCCATATGAAAATCATTACTATATTAATAAATAAGTACTTTCAAATTAAGCACCAAAGTAATCATTCTAAATTAAACATACATACTAAGTGCATTTAGATTAAAGAAAATAAAAAATCTTAATGATATTTACTCTTAAGATAAATGGAGACTCAGATACTTAGTATTTTTAGAATTATCAATGATACTAGCAATTTATTTAGCACCTTCAATATCTATTTTACTATTCCTATTAAATTTTTTATTTAATTTGATAGTAATTAACAATAAATATGTAAAACATTCAGAATATAGACTTACTTAAAATTAAGAGCGAGATCAGTAATGTTTTGGTAATTTGCTAAAGATTATGCTACACTGTTTGCCTCTTTGTTACCAAATTTTTAGCTAAAATATAAAAAGAAATAAAAATGATCATCAATTGAAAAAGCAAACATAAAACAATATTTTTTTGCTGTTAAATTGTCTAAAGGAAAATATAGATTTTAACTCTTTACTCTATTTTAATTTTAATTTATGTTTAAATAGGCATGTTATTCAGGGCCGCTTTGATATTAGTGAATCTCTCTTTGTGAAGCAGCTCATCAAACCTTTTATATAATAGTCGTTAATTTATTTCTTTTATAATTAAGTGCAGTCAAATTATTTCAAATATTTAACTATTAAAAATCCAACTGTTATGATTATCAATCAATATTTTTTACTTAAATTATGTATGATCAAGTAAAATATTAATCATGTTTCCTTATTTTTTCAGTATGACCTCATTTTCTTAGCCGCTTTTAATAAATAATAAAATTGAAATAAATATCAATAAAGACTATTAGAAATAATTTTAATAAAAGAAAAGATTTAAAATAGATTAATTTACCTTAATCTTAGATTAAAATTAGGCATTTCTTAACATAGTTACAAAAAACATAAGATATTCTTCATATCTCCCTAATTGTAGTAGTCTTAATTGATACTATTATTAATTATTTTAAATAAATTAATTAACGCTTACTACTGATTAATATTTCATAAAGAAAAAGAAATAATTACCTTATTTCAAGAGAATTTATATTTTTACATTTAACTAAACTAGCAAAAATGCTTTATACCTTCTTAATGTTAATTACATTATTTCTAATTTATGAAAATAATTTAGATATATTATTTATTTAATTCTTAAATTTCTTTTTCTTTTTAGAATAGAATTTTTAGAAAAGGGTATCGAAATTAGAAATTAATTAAATTTATTTTTGTTTCATTGATATAAATATTTAAAGACTTATAATATAAAAATAATTATTTTAAATACCCATAGTTAAATGAAATCAATAAATTGTAAATAAATATTATTTAAAATAGTAATTTACGTTAAATCTAATATTACTGATGTTATGTTTTTTACATCTTAGATTTTTTGAATAGCGCTAACTACATTATTGCTTCCCATTCCAAAACACAAGCAATTATTTTAAACATTCAAAGTACCTCTAAATTTATAAAAATTTTAAAATATAAATATTATTTTAAAAAATAAACCTAAAATCTAGTTTTGCTACTTGATAGCCACTTAAGTCTTAGTTATCATTCAGATTATTTTTATTTATGCAAACTATTTTTAGCTATTCTTTATGAAGAAGTTAAATATCAGATAGATTAATATCCTTAAAAGAATTTTTGTTAGTTTGACTGATATTATTTTCGATATTTATTTCCTTGCTATAGTTAGTTAATTATTTTGTCTCAGCGATTGTGTTGAATTGCATTTCATATTCGGTACCCCAATCATATTATTAAATGTTTTTGTTTTAGAACTGTATAGATTTTAAAGATTCTTCATTTACAATAAACTTATCTAACCTTTAAAGCAACTACATAGATTCTAATCTTTAATTGCTCTCATAACACACCATTTTAGCTAATATTTAATTTATAAATTCTATGTTTGGATTATTTACTAGATCTGGTAAAACGTCAAATAAATTATTATTATCTTTTAACCTTAGTGATTCTGAAAGAGTTAATTCCCTTTTTAGAACAAACTCCAAAAATATTAATCCTATTGAAAACACATCAATCTTTTTTAATTAATATTTTTTTAATAAAATATGCAATAATAAAAAAATAGTCAGTAATTTAAATTTAGTAGAACTTTCTTAACTATTTATTTTATTAATTAAACTTCTTTGCATTTAATGAATATAGCAATTTCAGAATTAAAATAACTCCTTAAAATATTCGAAACATATTTTTAGAATGAAAATAAAAGATTTTAATCACTTTAATTGTGTAAGGCTTTATATCATGAACTACTTCTGGAGCCATGTACTTTAGATTTCCACTCTTAGATTTGGATTGTTTCTAAGTTATATATTCAATTAATTATATTTGAACTAATATAGATAAAAAATTGGAGTACGCTTATAAATTGCTGTAGCTCTGGTTTTTATAAGATTTAACTGAGCCCAAGGTCAGCTATATTTAAAAAAAGAGAATTAAGCTACTTAAATATTATCACTTTCAAAATTTACATATAAGGAATCTATTTTTTAACTGGTTGTATAAAATATTTTCTGGCTTAAGATCTCCATGAATAATTCCTTTCTCCTAAAATACTAGCAACCCCTTAAGTAATTAATAGGACAAGGCAATTAACTGCTCAAAAGAGAAGCTAGCGATATTCTTTTCGAATATTTCTGTGAGGGTACCTATTAGATAGTTTATTAATATCTTTTATCTGAGTAATTAATTATTTTACAGTCACAAATCTCCATGATAATAGCATTATAGCCTAATTCTTTATTTACTAACCCTCCTATTATCTGGATGGCATATTGCTAGTTCTTTATTTTGAACATCGCATTCTTTTCATCTTCAAATTTTTTCTCCTTAGTCTGATCTTTTACTTTTTTAATAGCTACTCTCCTTTATTCATTAATCTAAATTGCTTAAAAAACTTCTGCAAAATAACCTTCTCCTATTTTTTTTTCTATCTCGATATTGTTTTACCTTAAGAATATATTTATTTGGTCATAGTAATTCTAACTTAAAAACTACTATTGCTAAATGTTTATTTCTTAATCAATTTGTTAACTGTCCATTTTAAATTGATAAACTTACTTTTCTTTATCACTTATTCCTTAATTAAAATCTAATTAAAAAGATATATTATCAAAAAAAATAGATATAATTACAATTTAATAAATTCTTCAAGGTGAATTAACTGAAATAATTATCGATATACTAATATCTTTCTATTCTTAATTTACTCCGCAAAACAAATTTCATCATTTCTTCTCTATTTAAATTATTTAAATTTAGTAAAAATATTAATTTGATTATAACAATCGTTATTAATTATCTTATATTTTTTCTAATTTATTTCGATTTTTATTAACTCCAACATATAGTCAATTTAATTACTTTCTTATTAATTAATTATCAGTACATTTAAGACCCTCATAAAAAAATTTGCAATTAAATTAGATTAAAATAATTTGTCTTTAAAATTTTGTGAAATAACTTAAAACAAAAAAAATAATAACAAATTTAATTTTTTTGCAACAAATGTACCTGTTCTTTTTTTTTGAAATATCAATATTGGTAATATCACTTCTGGTGATATTTTAAATTATTTTAGGATTTTTAAAATAATTTTTTATGTATTATATCATAGTTTTTTTTATTTTTTTATTTTTTTAAGAATTTACTGATAAGATTTATCATAATATGAATTTAAAATTTTTAATTCCAGTCAATTTAATTTAATAAAAATAAAAATACTCATATATATAAATATATATCAAGTTAATCAAATATTTTTTATTTTAAGCTAAACCATAAATTTATTATTCAAATATATATTGCTTATCTTTATAGATTTGGCAATACTTTAAGAATCTATTCTTTTATAGTTTCTCTAATTTAATCAACAGAGTTATTCCTTTTACATTTTTAATATTTTAAAAATAATAAAAAAATTTTACTTTAAAATAAAAGAATAAATAATTGTATGAATTAATTAATCTTTAAATTAATTTAAATCAAAGTAAATCAAGTTTAGTTAATTTATATAATCACAAATAAATAAATAAAAAGCGAAATCGTTGTTGCTTTAATAAAACATTTCAAATTTTATAAATTAAAATCTTAATCAAATAAAAATTCAACAAAATTACTCAAGATTAAGATTCAAAGAAGTGATA
>JH720170.1:0-29427 GCA_000231845.2 Tetrahymena malaccensis 436 | reverse complement strand
AAATAAATTAAAAGCGAAATCTTTGCTGCTTTAATAAAACATTTCAAATTTTATAAATTAAAATCTTAATCAAATAAAAATTCAACAAAATTACCATAAATTAAGATTCAAAGAAGTGATATTTTAGCACTTTTCTAAGCTAATTGCAATACTCTTTGCTCCTTCTGCAGCAATACTATTATCCCTACGAAAATAATAAAAAATGTTTGTTAGTGGTTTTAATTAACTTTTAAATAAAAGTCATTCGTTATAAAAATCAATCATAAAAAACAATTATATAATCTATCTAATAAAAGAATGAATAAATAATTGATTGATTGAATCTTTGAAAGAATATGTCTATTGAGAGAATTAACAATGGGGGCTTATTTAGGGCCAGGTAGAAAAAGCTTTTTTCCTTGATACTTTTTACTTTTCAAGGCTTTTCCTTGGAGGGTGGTATTTATCAAATTTTTTAAAAACTTTTCATACATTTTTTCAATAATATGTATTTTGCAAAAAATTTTTAAATTGAGGTTAATTATCTAAATACATTTTTATTTATTAAATATATATTTATTTAATTAATTAAATTTCTATTATTACTTAAAGTATATGAAGTTTTTATTTTAAAAATCTAATCGTACTTTAAAATATATTTTCAACTAAATAACTTGGAAGTTTTAAATTTATATTGGAAAAATTTTGTATTAGTTTAAAAAAAATAAATAATATTAAATCTAAATTTATAAAAATATTGAAGCACTTTATAAGCTATTAAAAATAATTATCAATTTATGAATTTTAAATTTAAAAATATTACCCTAAATCAAGATCTATTGTTGGCAGGTTTGTAACAATTTATTTTTCAATTATTCCTCCATATTTTCTCTAGTAAAAATGAAATTTAAAAAATTTTGTTTTATAAAAAAAATTACTTCGATTTTGAGAGTTTCATATTTAGGTTATGAAATAGGAAAAAAATTTTATGGATTTAATTTTATATGATGCAATAAATCTTTTCTATTTTCTTATTAATAAACTAAATAATCTTAAATAAATTAATAAATCTTTGATGTTCTATTGAGTTTATCATGCTTATCATATTCAGTTTGAGGATCAAAAGGAATGGTAAATTTAGATTTTATCATATTTTAATATGACTAAGGGTATTTATTATAGTCTTAGACAAAAGCTAGATAATTATCAACTAAACATAAGACTAAACCAACTGAAAAGATGTCAGACTTTTATTTTATAAAATATTGTAAAATCTTCAAATTAAAATTTATTGAATTTAATTAAAACCTTTTTAGAATAAATTCTTTTATTATTAATATCGTGGTAAGTTTCTGGAGCCCAAAATATAAATGTTCCTAAAAACTTTTATATGATAAATAGACTAATAAAACATATTTCTTAATTAAAATCATACATCTTCTGTTTCTATGAAATCTTATTTATTTAGCATAATAGCGCATCCAAAGTCACCTATGTGAATTAAAATTTTTTAACTTAAAAAAAGATATAGAAATTTATTTACTCAACTTGACCTGAATTTAATTATCTTTTTCTAATATTAAAATATTGTCTGGCTTAAGGTCATTATGAATGACATTTAGACTATGTAAAAAGTTAACAGCACTTATTATTTAGTGTGAAATTAACATTTTTTGGTCTTCATCAATCTCTTTTTCCTTTTTTTATTTATCTAAATAACTCTATAGAGAACCTTTTTTATATTTGAAATCAATTTTATTTCAGTAAAATCATTAGTTAATTAGTTAACATTTACAAAATTAAGTTAATTTTAATTTTTTTAAATATTTAAAAGTAATTTAAAAATAGAATTATTAAATTAAATAAATTTAAGCTAAATTTGAATTTTACAAGTGCATCTTTCTAACTCATAAACTACATAACGATTATTTAGACCTTACAAATAGTAATGTGAATAAAATTCAGTAATTAAAGGCATTTAGACCATTTTCATGATATGAATTTCATTGTTAATTAATTCTTAATTTTTAACTTCTTAAATTTTTAAGACAATTTCCTTTTTGGTTTTCTTATTAAAAGTAGCTAATATGATTCCTTAAGCTCCAAACCCAATAATTTAAAAGCTACTATTGTATTGTTCTTTTTTAAATAATTGAGATATCAGTTTTGTTAAATTTTCTTTCTTAAATTTAAATTTTTTGGATTCTTCTTAGATCTATGAATCGTAGAATTCTATGATATGTTCCACTTACTTTTCTATCTAACTCTGTTTTATAAATAATTTCAGAAATATTTTTTTGGCAAAAAAGCATTAAGTATAAAATTAATGGAAAAGTCTTTTAAATACATTTTTAAAAATAAATATATTGTTTAACTAATATATGTGTTAAAAATAATTTAAATAAAATATTATTTCAAACAAAAAAAATAATACAAATTTTATTTTAAGTATAAATAATTTTTATCAAAAATTTTGCTTTTTGATTGTTGGTATTATTATAATTTATACTAAAAATATGATATTATTAATTAAAATAAAATTATTATCATCTTTTTTAAATTTGATTTTTCATCAAATGGTAATAATGAATCAAAAATATTTTTTAAAAATCAAAACTAAAGATTTTTAAGTTAACTAAAACCAAAAATTTATGAAATTATACTTTGAATTTTTATTCTTTTAAGTAAAATTGTAAAATATTTATTATTAATATATTGTTTAAGATTTTACCTATATGAAAATAGAGTATATTTAGAACGGTAATTATTCTTATTGCATATCTATCAGCTTTTCTAATAGTTCATTCACAGTTTTTCTTTTTTTATAGTCTTTTTAGAGACAAATTTCAATGATTTTGTGTAAATTTGTATTTCTATTTAAGCTCTTTTTTTTCCAAAGGTAGTGTCCTTTATAAATTAAAACCAATTCGATATTATTTAGCCATTTTTTTTCATATAGGGTCAAATTATCAAGTTGTAAAAAGATCAATCCTATTGAAAAAACGTCAGACTTTATAATTAATATAAAAGTAAAACAATTAAATAACATTTAGTAGATAAAATTTTACTTAAATTCTGAATTAGCCATCTTCTAATTCTGGTGCCATATAGAATTCAGTTCCTTTCTTTAATTTATTTATTTATTTTTTATAAAAATATCTAAATATATCATTAAATTACAATTGATTTGAAGCTCTTAGAAAGAGATAGAAGAGATGCAAATCCAAGATCACCTTTTAATTAGTTTATTTTATTGAAGATTTACTTTCATACAAAAAATAAATGAAATTCTGAATTTACAAAGTTTAACTTAGAGCTGTTAGTCACCTTATTTGCAAAATAAGAAATTTTAAGGTTTGATGTCTCTATGTAAAATATTCTAGCTATGTAAAGTATTCAAACCATCGAGCATTTAGATTGCAATATGTTCTTTTAACTTTTGGTTGTTGGTTAGGTTATTGTCAATTAAGTATTAAAATAGATTTCTTAGATTTCCTTTAATTAAAAAAAATTAATTTTAGCTAAATTTTAATAAAGTTAGATATTTAAAAAAGTTATTATTTTATGATTTCTGAAATATATTTCAATTTAGTGTAAGGGTAATAAAATAAAAATAGCTGATATTAAATAAGATATAAATTGCTTAATACAGATGTATTTTAGGAAACTTATAAAAATTGTATAAATTAATTCTATTTTTTATCATTATTGTTAAAAATATAAAAATGTTTATTATTTTAAGTAACTTTTAAGAAAAAATCTGTATTTGAATTTCATTTTTCTGCTCAAAATAGAAAAATTAAATCATACACATTTATTTTTAATGATGTCATAAAAAAATTTGCTTTTAATGAAGGATGTAAAAATATTAAATTCTTTAAAAATAATTTATATAATATTGTTTTAAAATTGATATAAGAATAGAAATTATAGCTTTTAATTTTAATTAACTTAATTTTTTAGTTCTCTTTAAATTTTTAAAGGAAAATAGCCAATTAAAAAATATGAGAAATTTGAACATAAATTTTCATTTAAATTACAATGAAATTTTTAGTTCAGGTATTTGTATCTTAAATAAAAAAATTCAAAGCATTATGAATGAAAAACAAGACTATTAATCAAAATGAAATTTATTTAACAAGCTATAAATTTTTTTCTTAGAAAATAAGAAAGGCTTTTCTAAAAATCATTTAATTTAAAAAGGAAAGATATTTTTTGATTTTTGAAATAAAAAAGGGGATTAATTGTTGATACATATATTTTTGCCTTTAATTAATTGAATTTAATTATTAAATGAAGAAAACCAGATTTTACTTAATAATTGTAATTTGGGTTGATAAGATATTTTAATTAATTAAAAAGAAGACAGGTAAATTATAATATAAAGGCTTATAATGAAAAATAAAGTGAGTAATTTAACATATTTATGAAATTAAAATGGTGGGAAATGAGTTTAAAGTGAATAATATTACCTTCGCAAGCTTCCATTTCAATTACTAAGAAAATAGTTTCTTTTTAGTTTTAGTAAATTGCATTTTTGTCATTTTTGAGATAGTCATAATCTTCATCATATACATAAATACAGTCAAATACTTTGACTACATGCTTGCTGTAACTCACTTTTTTGAGTAATTCGAATTCTTTTTTCATAGCCTCTATTGACCTTTTTTGTTTTTTGTTCGAGCTGTCTATAATTTTAAGGACAGAAGTTCGCTATTCTTTAGTATTTCTTGCTTTTAGCACAAGTGATTGTGCTCCATCATCTAAATACTCAAAATCCTAAAACTAAGGCTATTATTAGCTCATTAATTCAAAGAATTTTTCCAATGAAAGTCTGTTGATTGGGCATCCATCAGAGAATCTTTTCGAGATCCTGCATGCAAGTCTTTTTAGCTAAATAGTTTACTATTGCATTTAGTTTGACATTTTTTTTAGACTAATCTAATTAACTTTTGTTTGATATTCCTTAGAGTTGGAGGGGCTTAACTTTTTGTTACTACTAACAATTTGGCTTTTATTGATATTAATTAAATTATTTATAAATAGCAATTTCTAAAAAGCACATTTATATCATTAAATTTTCTAATTTGGTTCATGTAAATTTAATAAGCAATACATGAATTAATTATTAATTTTTTTTTGTTAAATATTAAAGTTTTTAGCGATTCATATTTTTATTGAATATATTTTCAATTCTAAATGACAATATAAAATGCAAAAAAAAAATATTATAATTTTGCTTATAATGAGGGCACATCATGTTGTTTATATTTTTGTTTATTTTTAAATAATAAAGTTATAATTGAATTTAAATTTTAAATATTTATAAAGTGATTCAAATAGAACCACAGTAAATAAGTTTAATAAAACAACTTTCACTTTATTGAAATGTAGAATTTATTAACAAAATAGCAATTCTTTTATATAAATTATTTAAAAAATTTAAATTTTTATTTAAAAACTAACTATTAAATAAATATTATCAAGTAGAATTATTATTTTTTGTTTAAAATTAAATTATATTAGATGAGAGTTATTAATTTTTATTTAAACATACATTAAAAAATTGCTACAAATTTAAATTAATTTAAATTTATTTTATTGATAAATGTATTAAAATGCTTTTATAGTATAAACTACAACCTCAATATATATTTATATTTTTTTTCACTAACCTCTTGAGTTTTAGAAGTTATAATTTCATTTTGTTCTTTGAATCCTAAGTAAATTCTTTGCCACTTGAAAATATAATTTTTTAAAATTAATTAAGTCTATCATTATTAAATAAATAAAAAATAAGAAACAAGCTAATTTTACATAAAGTCAAATTTCAACATTTTCAAATGAATAAAGGAAGAAAAACATTGAGTTAAATTTTATAGTCCTCCCTAATCTAGTCTATTTTCACTATTAATAATAAAAAGTAAGTAAAAAAATTTGATAAATATATTCATTCTTATTAACTAAACAGTATCAAATTTATTTATTTTCTTGTATTGATTAGAAGATTTTATTTTATTAAAATAGGTCAATAAAATTGATCAAATTATTTAACAAAATTTTACTTTAGATGTAATTCTAAGTTGATTAGATTAATTTTTTTAGATAAAGCCTTACAAATATCATATAAGCCTTGGTTGCCAATTTAGTTTTCGCTTTAATATTTTTAAACAAAATATTAATTATGAACTAAGTTCGAAATAAATAAAAAAACTCAAATTAATTTTTCATCATAAATATTGATAAAAAAATTTCACATTAAATCAAGTTTTTATAATAAGTAAATAAACTATAAAATCAAGATCTAAGTATTTTTATAATATATATTATGATCATGATATTAAAATTACTAAAAGTATTAAATAATAATTCTTACCTAATCCATAGATCTAAATTCATTAAATTAGAGCAAAGTGCTAAAGAATTCCCTAAACTATTTGAACCTTAATCTTTAATTTAATTGTAGCTTTTTATATTTTTAAAAATAAATATGTCAGTTATCAAATAAACTGTTTAAATTAAAATGATAGAAAAATATCAAAAAACAAGCTTTTAATTTATTAAAATATAAAAAATTTTAATCGATCTATAATTGATATATTAAATTATATACAATCTTTCTAGTTAATATAGTTAAATGTTTGGTGCATAAAATTATTAAAATTAGTCTTACCGAAGATAGAGTTTCAAAGTTGTAAGGTTTGGTAATTTATTTAAAGCTACTCCTATATCTTATGCCCCTTAATCACTTATTTAATTGATGCTTTAAGTTTTTAAGAATAAATTGGTCAAACCAAATTTAATTTTTATTCTTAAATAAAAATATAAAAGAATAGTAAAAATTTTAATTTTAATCTTATTATGTATGTAAAGATTTATTTTATAATTTGCTAAGAGCATAAAATAATTTTATTTGAAAATTAAACGAAAGAGATTTTAAATAACTCAATTTCTTACCTCAACCAAAGTTCTAAAAATTTAAGTTTACTTAATTTTAATAAATCTAAACTTAAATTTGAAACACCTTGATCACTAATTTTGTTCTCACTTTTAATTGAATATTTTATTATTAATATTAAACTTTTTATTTTACTTTATAAATTTAATTTTATTTGTTATTTTAGCTAGAAAGAATATAAATTATAAAAAAATAAAAAACAAATAAATTCAGAGCTAATAAGAAAGAGTAAATAAATTATCTCTACCTTAATTTTAATGTCAAGTTTAATAAATTCATGCAGTTAGCAAATGAAGAATTAAAGTATGAAACACCATCATCGCCAATACCATTCCCGCTTTTTATAAAAATAAAATACTTAATAAATATCAAACAAAGAGAATTTATTTATAAATGAGGTTTGTAAGCTAAATATTAAAATTAAATAAGTATTAATTAACTTATTAAATGTATTTTTAATAATTAATAACATTTTTCTAGTTTTTGCTTGTTGATACTTATATTTATTAAAGTATATGTGTATGAGATATATTAATTATTTTTTAAATATAATAGCTAAATCTTATAGTTTATAAAAGCCTAAAAACTGAAATAAAACTATTAAAAAAATGATTGTTTGTTGAAACTTTTTTAAAGTATTTTATTATCTACCATTGTAATTTAGTTAAAGTTTAAATAAATGAATAATATTAAATATAATTTTACTAAAAATCGAGAACTAAAGTTAAAAGATTAGGGCATTTAGCTAAAATATAACTCAAGCAAATTAGATCTTATTCATTTTCATTTTTTCTAATTATTTAAAAGAAAAAATTAATAAAAAATAGAATTAAATAAATATTATTTAATATATAATGAACTAGCCTAGCCTTAAATTCTTTGAATAGAAAATAATAATAAAAAGAATAAAAAATGATAAATTAAATTAGCTAAGATTAACAATTTGAAATGGCCTTTATTTGTAAATTCTAAAAAAATTTAATTATATTATTAAATGATTTTATGTACTTAATATTCAGTTCCAAGGCTGAGAGATTAACTTGCTTCTCTAAAGTGGAAATAAAATTTTAAGTTCTGTCCTTATCATTAAAATTTATTCTATGATTAATTAAACATTTTTATCACCATTATATTAATAAGAAAAGAAATTAATGTTTAATTTCAACCTTTCTGATATCGTAAGATTAGAAATATCTTTTTTTGTAGAATCTAGAAACTTTTTTTAAAAAAAAATAAATTTAAGCAGCTCATATGATATTAATTAATTACATCTTCTATGCTATCGAAATATTTAATTTGTTAATCCATCTTAATTTTATTTATTTCCTTTTAAATATTGATTCTATTAATTAATTTCTAACTTATATAGTTATAAAAGAAATAGTAATATGATTGATTTTACGTTTAATTCATAATTTATTAATCCTATTCAAAAAAAATATTCATTTTAAATTCTATAAAAATTCTGCTAAAATTTTTTAATGAAATTAAATTTATAAACCTTCATTTATATTTTATATATGTTTTATTTATAAAATGTAGTAACAACAAATATTGAAACTAGACAATCTACATAATCAAAATATAAGAAAATGACAATCTAGCTATGAAATTTTTAAAGCAAAGAAAAATGCACATTCAATATAAACCATAAAAACGATGGAGTATGCAAAAGTTATAATAGGGTAGTTTTTAAGTCATCATAATAAAATATACTTTCTTGCCAAAATTAATTTAAGATACCTTGATTTTCTTTAGAAGAATATAATTAATTTAACATTTTCATTTATTTTATTTTAATTGGGGGAAGGGTGAGAGTGAGAAAAATGAGTTAGTGAAGCAAATTGAATGATAAAAAATTTAATATTAAATAAAAAACAAAAACATATAAAAGCAATTTTAAAAATAATTATTTTGAAGTTAAAATATCTTTTCAAATAATTTATAACTAATTTAACAGTTTTCATTTGCTCTCTTTTAAATAGAAGTAACAATATTTAATCTATTTCAAAATGAAGAGGCTGAAGAAAAATAAATTAAATCACCACAATCAATAGGTTCTTCATATTCAGTATTATTAAAAGTTAATTTTATCAAATGAGGTATTTTTTTTAATTATTATTTTAGCTTAAAACCTTAAATTAAAAAGGGATCTTATTCAATACTAAATGTTAAAAAGATAACTCTTTTTAAGTTAAATAAACCTTTAATAATTTTTTTATATTTGTTATATTCTAATTATCTGCTATAAAGATTAAACATTATGTTTAATTTTTCTATGGTTTAAATATTTTTTAAAACTTCAAAAAATGAAAGAGAATAATTTGAATCAAAGTAGTATTTTATTGTTATTTAAGAAACACTACCAATTGAATTAAATGCTTCCTAAAATTGAGTAGAAAAATTATCTAAATCTAGGCTTGGGTATATCCTCAAGTAGCAATTTAAGTCAAACTTATTTTAAAATTTATTAACACTTAGTTATTCTCTTGACTTTTGGTCTATATCATTTAGATATGTTAAAAATCTAATTCTGAGTTTTATGTTGATTATTTTACTTTTTTTGTAAAATTATACTATACTTGCAATTTATTTCAAATATCCCAAACTTATTGCATTAGGATTTTTGTATTCTTCATTTTACCAAACTGTATTAAATTTATATTCTGATTGTATCTTAATCTCATAATTGAACTTAGCTTACAAAGTAAAAGAGCTTATACTATTGAGGAAATTATCAGAAACTTAAGATAGTTAAAATAAAAAATTAGGTTTTTAAAGATAAGTTGAGTTGATAGTTGAGCTTAAAACTTTATGAGAATTCAAGTCATCCATAGGTCCATAAAAAAAATCCTTGTATTTACTTATTTTCCGCATCGAACCCCTAACAAATTTAACTACAGGTTTCTCAGTAGATATTTTATAATTCTTTTATAAATATAAGGTTAAATTTTGCAGTCTTTCTAATTTCTGAATGGAATTTAACACATTGCTTTCAAACTAGGAGTTTACTTAGGAGTAGCAATACAGATACATTGCTTAAATATTTTTAAAATTACCTAAATCGTTTTAAAAATTTGTCTATTAAAGTAGATCAATCTAATTTAAATTTAGTTTTAAATAATGATTCTAAAAATGCTCTGAAATATTTATTTGAAAGTCTATATTTTCTTTGCAGTTTAAGGATGATGGTTAAATTTCTTTCAATTAATTTAATGTTTTTAAAACAGATTAAATTGAATTATCATCTATGTACTGATTTTTTTCTTCCTCAAGGTTTATAGTTTGATTTTTTATTTGTAAACTATTTAGTTAATGACAAATAACAGTAGAAAAATCAAATTTATCTTAATATTTAGTAAATTAAGATTATTATTTTGTTTTTCTAAAAAATAAATCTTCATTAACAATCACTTCTCTCAGATATTTTAACTATTTTAGTTAAATCAGCTAGTTTTCACTTAGGTTTAGTTATGGGTCATTAAATTGTAATTTTAACTATTTGAGGTTATCATATTATAACATAATATTTAAATAATAATTAAAATCTTGATCATTATATATTCTTATATTTAAGATTTCTATTGTTTGCAAATTTTCCAAAGGAGGAATTTGTGGTGAGTTAAGTGAATAATTTTTTATTATTAAGCTTTCCAATTATTTAAGTTCTTGTAAACTTTAAAAACTTTATTTTATTTTTTATCCTTTATCATGATAATAAGAAAAATTAATTAAATTGAGAGAGAGATGTTTTAAATTTACTGATAAAATTTAAAAATCAGTTTGGCTAGAAAGCACAAATGTTAAATCAAGACTTTTAATTTGCTATAGCTAAAATAATTTCTTAGATAAACACCAATTTTCTTCTTCTAATATTTGAATTTAGTTATTAGTGATAGTTCTCATTTTATTTTTCAATTTAATAGAAATATTTTCTATTGATTTTACCCTTTAAATAATATCTATGATTTATATAGAGATTTCAAAATTTATTGCTTAAAGATCTAATGCTATTTCATTTAAATTGTTGAGAGCTTTTAATGTTTCTACTAGCTTTTATTACGCATCAATAGTAAATTCATAATTTTGAGAATCAAAATCTAATTTCAGACTAAAAGATTTTATTGATTCATTTAAGCTCTATACTGATTCAAAAAGATAAATGAATCCAAATGTATCAAAGGTTTAACAACAACTACCTTTTATTTCTATTTAAAGATCTTCTAAGTCTTTCAAACTTCTTAGATTATTTGACAAGCTTTCTTATATTTCACTTGCATATGACTCAAGTCTTAATTTTTTTATTTAGCTTTAGGTTTTTAAAGCACTTGCAAATTTAATTTAATTTTCAATATCATCTTGGCTAATTATCCCTTCTATTATCAATTCCTACAATTATAAACTTGAAATGCTTTCTATGAATTTGCATACAACACTTTTTTTTATTTTAAAAAACCCAAGAGTTTTAAATTGAAGTTTTTAAAGGGATTTTAGATAAATTAAACTCTCAGCAAAAGTATTTTCTATCTCATCTGCATATAAATTGTCAAAGACTAATGTTAAAGAATTCAAATTCTGAAGATTTTAAATGAAGCTACCAATCCATTTACTAGTATTTGATGTAAAATTAAAGACATTTAAATATAATTTCAAATCTTTTAATTGAGCCAAATCAGGTAGGCATGATAATAGTGATATTATTTCATTATTAAATTCATAATTAGTTTCTTCTATTGCAATACTAAGATTACATAAATTTTACATTTAGGATAGAGACTATGCAAGGCATAAAAATGAATTGATGCCAAAGTATCTGCTTTTTCTTACTTCTAAGCTAAGATCATGCAAAAATTGCAATTTAGAAAGCTATTTAAATAAAATTTAAATAGTAGTATTATCTACAATTGAATTTATGAATTTCAAAGAGAGATATTTCAACTGCGAAAGAGATTCTATTAATCTTGAGATTTCGATTAAAGCTTCTTGTTTGATAGGGTTATTAAACTAGAAGATGATACAGAGCTTTAAGTTTGGAACTTAATTTAGCGTATCCTATAACTATAGTTTTAAAAGTTAGATTTTTTAATAGCAACTATCTGAATCCTTTTGATTTTCTGAAGATATTTAATTGTAATCATCTACATCTATTTCAAATTCTTATTAAGCCATCTAGAACTCATGCAAATTAATTGCATTTTCTCTTTAATTTTATTGAATCATATTTTTAAAGAGTATTGTTTAGTATTTAAATGTTTTTTATTTTAATTTATTTTAATTTAAAGCAAGATATATAAACACAATTTTAAATCAAGGTGTAAAAGAAAATAAAAGGATATTTTAAAAATGAAAATTGTAATTGAAAAGAGAAAAAGAACAAATAAGGAGCTTTCAAATGATGGAATGAATAAATTTAATTTTATTGAGAATACTAATTTTTTATTTAAATTTGATCCCTCACGCTTGCTATAATAATTTAAAGTTGGGGAAAGCAACTTAAAAATAAAAGATACTTTAATTTGATTTTTAATTTATTATTCAAATATTTGGAGATCAGCATTTATAAATTAATTATTTTGCCATTTACTGATTATTTCTGAATATTAATTCTTATCGAAGAGAAAAATAAATTTTAAGCAAATATTAGAAATACTTAAATTAAAATAAAAAATGACAATAAACTATAATAGATAGTTATCAAAATGTCTCTAAAATGATGAAAATTTCAACTATTAAAAAAATATAAATAGCTAGCTTTTTAGATTTTAAGGTACATACTTATTTTCTAGCAAATTTTATATTATAGTTATAATATCAATCAATCATATTTCCATATTTTTGATTTACTGTTCAAATATTTGGTGATCAGCATTTATAAATTAATTATTTAGCCTCATGCTTTTTATTTCTGAATATTTATTCTTACAGCATCGATAGATTTCTTACAATAATATTTGTAAAGCTTAATTTAAAATAAAAAAAGATTGCAAACTAGCAACTATTAAAATATTTCTAAATTATTTAAAAATATAACTGTTAAAATATTAATTAATGACTAGATTTTCAAGTCTTAAGTTTCACATTTATTTTCAAGAATATCTTCGATCAAAATCAATAAATAAATTTATACTAAATGATTTGGATTTTGGGCTAATTTTAAAAATTTATTTAATATATTGATACTTTTGATTTCTGAATAATTATTCTTTTATTTTAATAATTAATAAATAATATTAAAATACCGTTTATATAATACAAAAATATCTTTAAGTTAAAAATAAATCTAATTCTATTTTTTAGTAACTAACTGTGTTATTTTAGAATTTTTTATAAATATGTTTCTTAAACACTACAAAATTAGTAAAGTGTTTATATATATAATAAAATTTATTGTATTATATACATTACATGAATTCAAATATATTTTTTGAGATCAAATAAGTTTAAATATAGCTATTCAGTGATATAAAATATCATGAATTAGCATCAATTTTTTAATTTATTTTTATATAAATTTGAATGTATTGTGGGGCACAGAAAAAAATTCAATTATTAGAAAAATTATTAAAATTTAATTAATTGTGACATGGAAAAAAGATTTTTATAGATAGATTTAAAAAAATACCCCCTTCTAAATTCTTTGTTCTTTTGTCAGATTTAATCACTAACTTATAAATAACTCACTAACAATTAATTTACTTACCATAAAAATGATAAGTAAAAATTGATAGAGCATATTATATTAAAGCTATATATTTTTGAATGCTATTTCATTTTTTAAAATGATTATGAAACACGAATTCAAAGATTCTAACTGACTTTTTAATCGCCGAAAAATATGTATTTATATTTAAAAGCCTAATAAAAAATAATACAAAAATATTGTGTGAATTGATATTTTTTTAATTGAATTACATATTTGATTAAAATTAGTCTATTTATTGTAAGCTAAAATTCAATAGATAAAAAATTTTATCAATAAGATATTAATTAAAATTTGATAAATACATATTTCTTAAAATCATAAAATGAAATAATAGATAGCATACTGCCTTTACAGATTTCAGGAGGTTATCATAGATTTTTCTTTCTTATTTAATCTCTAAATTAGTTTTTAATATAAAAAAAGTTTCTTAAATCTGACTTGTCTTCTCACACAAATCTTAATTTAGGACTAAAGTTAATATATTCTAAAAATTAATAGAATTTCTTAAATTATAATATTCTTTATAAGCAATATAAGAAAACCAAATAAATACTTTAAAAATATTTAAAGTTTTTATTTGTATTATTATGATTAGGGCATTATCATTAAATTTTTTATTTTGCTAAAATAGCTCAAGATTTTTAGTTTTATTTATGTTTAAAATATCATAAATATTAGTTAAAACATAATAAATTTTAAGTTCGAATTAAAAATTCTGTGATGATATTCCAGCCTTAAGTTCAGCTTTGAAATAGTGTTCTAATCTTAGAAATCTAATTGTCAATGTCAGGTAGTGTTTATATAAATAATTTTATTAATAGACTATTCTTATTTATCTTGTTCTTTTGCTTGTTAATTTTACTTACTTAACTAATTTTTATACTTAAAGAGGCTGTAAAATAGATTCTAAAATTGCTTCAAACTTTGGTTTTGCTCTGACAAATTGTGATAATCTCTAAAATTTGAATGTTTGTCTTAGGTAAGAATAATTTACTTTATTTTGTTAAAATAAATTAAGAAAGTTATTAAATAATATTTTACTTTTAACCTTTTAATTAACTAATTAAGCTTGAATATTTTTATTTTATAATTTTATGATACTTTACATGCTTTTAATTCACATTTAATTTTTTCTACCATAATGGCTCTAAACAAAACCCCTCTATTTTCTTGAAAATTTTTATTAGTTATGGGTATATAGGCTTGATTAGATAGATGTACATATATTATTTTAATTGTTAAATATAATTAGAGTCATTGTGGTATATTTTTTATCTTTTTAAAATTAATAAAATATCTTTTTAATTTACTATGTAAAAGTTCAAATTAAATTGGATAACAGGGAGCTATTGATTTTAGCATTGCATTATAAAAATTCAATAATCTCTCAGAATTGGCACTAGAGATCTAGTAATTGTTAATTATATATATATATATGTTATTTTCTTAATAAAGAAAAATAAAATAAGAAAAAATTAAATTAATTCAAATTTTTTCTCACATTTTACTATATTTTTTTTAAATGATTAGTATATTTTTTTTGCAATTATAATTTCTCATTTTTGTTTCGTTGTACTAATTTATTTCTTTTTTAAAATTCCTATTTAAAATAAAATTAAGTTACAATTAAATTGGTGAAGAAGGTACAGCAGGCTTAGTAAATGCCTTAGCAAAATGCAAAAATCTAACAAATTTGATACTTTAAGTAGGGTAAAGCAATTTATCAGTTTTAATTTAGATAAAAAAATATTTAATATATTTGCATGATTATTATTATTTTTTTTCTATTTGGAAACCTAGATTACTTATATTAAAAATGACATATTTACAAAAATGTTACTTCTTAATAAGCCTGATACTGCTTACCCCTAATTTTATGAAAAATTAAATTTTTATCTTCTAAACTACTTTAGTTGTTAATTCTTTTAAAATTTTTTATTACAACTTTTGCTAGTTCAATTTTATATTAATTAATTACAAGCGATTCAGAAACCTGGTAATCAGGAGCTCCAAACTTAAAGTCTAGTTTAGCAAGCTGTAATAATCTCTCGAAATTGGAGCTCTATCTTAAGTAAGAAATATTAAATTTTTTTAATTTAATTTAAATGATTGATGATTTTATTATCATTCATATTATATTCTACTTTGGTTGTTTTTTGAATAAGCAGCAATTAATTCTTATTTTTAAGCAAACTTTTAAATTTGATCTTCAAAAGATGGTCTTAATATATTCGCATAAAGGAATGACATTATAAATTATAAATATTAAAAGCAACTATCAATTTGGGGATAAGGGTGTTTCAGACATTAGTTCTGGTTTAGCTAGCTGCATTGACCTTTAGAGTTTGCTACTTGAATTTTAGTAATAAATTAATTTTTAATTTATTTAATATTTTTTTTCTTTAAGAATTTTTTTAGGCTTTTTTCTGTTTCATTTTTACACTTAAACTAAAAAAAATTTGTATCAAAAGATCCAATTTGATTGGCGATGATGGAGTATATAATCTATTTTGTTCTCTAGCTAATTATTAGAAACTATCAACTTTCTCACTTAACCTCATGTAAATTTATTTATTCCATTTTGCTTCTTCCAATATTGATTCAAATATTCTTTTTATTTATTTTTTTTAATAAAGTTATTATTTTTATTAAATTGCTTATTATAAAATTTTAAAAGAACCTAAATAATTGCTTTGAAATGTCTTACTATTTTTTATAATATATACACTTTTTAAATAAATCAAAAGGTATAATTAAATATCTGGTAATAGTTCATCGGGATTGGGTTCAGCTTTAGCAAATTTTGCTAATATTTCTTGCTTATCTCTTTATTTAGGGTAAAATAAGTTATTTTCAATATTTTTTTTATTTCTTTATCATTAAAACTAAACTAATATTAGCTATGTGCTAGCAAAAAGTGTTTCTTGTCATATCATTTCTTAAAAATTAATATTAATTCTATTTTTATTGATAAAAATTTATATAAATAAACTAAAATCATTATTTTCTTAGCTAATTTAAATAAAAAATACCTTAATAAAAACAGGAAAAATCAAATTGGTGCTCAGGGTTCAAAAGACTTAAGTTTTGCTTTATCAAATTGCAGAAAACTTACAAAATTGATACTTGAACTCTAGTAAAATTATTTCATTTCAAATTGCTTTTATATATATAAAAAATAACCTTTTAACACTAATTAAATTATATTTTAAAATAATTTTACAGCTAAAATTAAATTAATGATGAAGATTCATTATAATTAGTTTCTAATATTTCAAGATGTCCAAATCTCCAAATTTTTTCACTATTTCTCTAGTAAAAATTATTTATTTGATCCATCTAATTTAAAGCAAAATGGTTATAAAATAGCTTTTTTGATTTTATTTTTTCTATTATTTATCTTTATGGTTAATTTTATTTCTTAACAAATTTGATATTTATTTTAAACATATTTATTTAATTATTTTTAATCAATAAAAAAAACTGCTTTAAAAATTAAAGTGATAACGAAATTAATGAAGAATCTAAAAAAAAATTAAGAATAAATATTCTTAAATTTGTTAATTTGGTTGCTAAAAATATTAAACTTTGATTGATTCAGGATAAAATGAAAATAATCTTTCTTCTGACTTAGAATAAAAAATATTAAAGTGATATTTAATAAATGATAAATATTAATTTTATTTTATGTTTTCTTAATTTACTTTTAGTGGAAAAATATATTTTTAGTTTGTGCTTTTATCAATATAATATTAAAAACAAGATTAGATTTATTTTCTTTCGTAAATTATCTGTTTTAATATTTTATTCTCATATTTCCATATCTAAATATATTAAAATAAATTCTACTGTTATCTATTATTAATAGATAAGAAAAGAATATTACATATATAATTTAATTTATTTCTACGGTAATTCTTCCTAAATTATTAAAAAATAATATTAAGGCTTTAATATATATATAAAGTTGAATTTCACAAATTATTTTTAATTTTGAAGATGCTTAAGTACTTTTTTTAAAGATTTTATAATATATTTGATAAAAGATCATTAATTTTTTATATTTTAACTTGTAATGACCATTTTTAATTATTGCTTAATAATTATAATTAAAAAGAAAATAGGGATTTATGTAAAATCAGAATTTAACTCTTTAACCAGTATTAATTAATTTATTTTTTTTCTTTTATTAATAACTACTACCTTGATAAATTTAATCCATAAATACTTAACAATTTAATTAAGAACGATAATTTACTTATGTATTTATATTTGTTTACATTTTCATTAAAATTTATTAAATTTAAATCTATTATTTAAAAATTGAATAACAAAATGACTTTTACTAAAATATAGGTGTTATATATATATATTATTTAAACAAATAATTTTTTTTTTTTCATTGTCTCATTTTAAAGTAAACTAAATTATCATGAGATATTCCATAGGCGCTTTTCATTTCTAATTAGATTTTTTAAGATTCGTTTGGTATAATATCGTAATTAAGTAAGAAATTAGCCAAAACGCATTTACCTGCGATCATAGCTAAATGCTATCCTATGCAATTTCTTGGACCCAAAGAAAAAGGGGTGAAGTTAAAGACATCTTATACTCTTTTTTTAAAATATTTTGATAAATCTTAAAAATTAATTAAATAAATAAATAAAGTTACTCCTTTCCACTCATCCATCTATATGGATCAAACTTCTCTGGATTTTTGAATGCCTAAGGATTGGATTAGTTATAAATAAAATGAGTATTTACAAGATTTCCTTTTTTCAGTTCAAATTATCCTATTTTTATATCTTTTATAACATATCTTGGAAAAGCTCCGAAAGCAGGTGGAATAAGTCTTAATGACTCTTTTATGATGGAATTAAGTAGATCCATATTTTAAAGGTCCTTAAATTATAAACAACTAAACAAGTCTCTGTCTTTAATGTTTTAATTTTTCTTTGATATCGATTTAATCACTTCTTCTCTAGCTTCATACTAAATTTAAGGATTCAAAGAAAGAAAATATAAAGCAGCACCAATCATATTTGCAGTTGTGTCTGTGCCTGCAAAAAAAAAACCACAATAATTAGAAATAATTTCGTCATAAGTGATAACTGTATTTTTATTTTAGATCATGTCTCTCAAATATAAGTCAAGGAAATTGTTTTAAAAGAGATCTAAATCTTTTTAAAGCTCCTCTTTTCTCTTTAAGATTGCTCTTTCACAAGTAGCCTTGACCTAAACCAAACGATTTAGTAGCCATTTTTCTTCTTTAAGAGGGAAAATTGTAAAGCTTTTGGATTTTAATATTAGATTTTTTAGTAGAACTAGCTTGTTTTTCTAAAGTATACTAAAAGAATCTATAATGAGAGAGACTAGTTCTTCAGATATATGTAATTAGGTGCCATCTTCCCTTGTAATCATCATATTTTCTTACATTGATCCAAAAAATATTCTGAAAACAACTTCTTATGTTATTCTTTTACTCACATTAATCACTTAGATTTCTTAATTAGGATTTTCCTCCAAATCTTTATTTAGTTAGTCTGTAACTTTTATGCACAATTCTTTTATTGGATGCAGATAGTTTTTGATTTAATCAAAATGGAATGACTTACCTAAAAATGATCTCTAATGCTACCAATTCTTGCCAGTAGCATAAAAAAGCGAATCTTTAAATATGTAATTAAGTGCCTCACTTATGCTTATTTTCTAAAATACTTCATGATTTTAATGAACTTGCTTTATAAGTTCGGGATCAAAAAAGCTTACACCAACATGATAACCAACATTAAAACCAAAAGCTTACAATTTATTAGCTTTTTGTGCAGCCATTTCGCGTATAAATGCCATGCTATCATTTTTTTCAACAAACCCTTTCCTGTATTCCTTTATTAACCCAGCTCCATAGTGATGAACTATTTCTATCTTGTCACCATACTTTTTTTTGAGTTGCAAAAGCTTAATTTTAGGATAAATAATCACTCTAAAAATTAGAATGATTATCCCTAACATAAATAAAAGAAAGATAAAAAATAAGCTTTCTATAAGCATTTTTTCAAAAAAAAGAAATTTTGATTAATTTAATTAATTATTATTATTATTACTATTAACTCTGAAAATTTTATGTATAATATTCAAAGAATAGTAATAAATCCAACATAAAAAATGAAAAAGCTTATTATTCTTGGATTCCAAATAAGTTAATTAATTTTTATCGTTATTTAATTATTTATATAATTTTTATTCAATCATTTTTACTTGAATGAATCTCACATTTTAAATAGATAAATAAACATAAAAAAAGAATCAACTAATTAAATCTGAGTTATCAATAAGGTTATAAAAGCTTTCCATCTAATTTTCTACTTTTTGTGATAATAAATTATATAATCGAAGACAAAACAAACAATTTTTTGAATAGGCAAAAAGAATAAATGTAAATACTGAAAATTTAATTTAGCTTCACCATTTTAAATAATGATAATTATTAAAATCGCCTAATTTATATAAATTTATGTTTAAATTATTAAATATTAAATTCTATTCTATCAGATATTTGTTTCAATTATTTTGGTATTTTTTAACTTAGATCCAATCCATTTTATTCAAGCAATCAAGTTAATGAATGCGTAAGCAAAATAGATATTATTAAACCTAAATAATGTATTCATTTAAAAATATAATTTTTATAGAAGTAAATAATAAAAATTTTTTTCAGTGTATTTTAGCTTCATAGAAAATAACACAAAAATATAAAATAATATTTTGATAATCTATTTTAATTTATTTCATTCTATTTAGAAGGACAATAAATTAATCTTATTTTATTAAATATTTATATCATCATTTTTTTATACTTTTTATCTTAATTTAATTTTCAACTATTAAAAAATCTATTGTGTTACTTATTTATTGTAAAAATATCCTTTTATCATTAAATATTAAAGTTTTGAAGAAATAAAATTCAAAAAAAATTTTTTTGAGGAAAAAAGGTCTTAATTTAAGATATTTTAGAGTATATTGTTATAAATTGTAAAATTAAATATTATTAGACTTCATTTAAAGACCTTATTTTTATTATTCTTAGTATTCTCAAATTAATTTATGAACCAAAAATGAGAAATCCTAAATAAAAATTGTTAACTTTTTTGATGAGTAATTTAATTAAGTCTATACTTATAATGGCAAAAATCTTTACAATCTCAAAATAAATTCTAAATAAAGAAGTGCTTTAAAATATTTTATTAAAAACAAGTTCGGGTTAATAATGTACAAACAAATTTATATTATATATGTATATATAAATGAATATGAGGATTCAGATACCTATAGATATGATAACATATTAATAATATTATTATAATCAGTTTTTAATTTCCTCTGTTTGTTTTCTCTTATCTTTTACTTTGATTTCTAGTTGTTCTAATACATCTTTAGTCAGAACTATAGCTATTTTATTAAGCATATAGAATACTTCTAAATTTTAAATTATTAAGAAATACCATTTTGTTACTTTAAAAATATAATTGATTTTTGCATGCTCTATTTAAAAGAAATTAATAAGATAGATGTCTTAAAAAAAATTTCAAAAAAAAGTAATTCAAATTTTTTATTTTAGTAGGTGATATTTCTGATAATTGATTATTTATGATCCTTATTCTAGATTAAGAATATTTAGCTAAATTATGAATTACATAAAATATGTAGAAAATAATATTTAATTTAAAGAAAAATAAATAATTATTTGGATATATAAAAAATGATATAAAAATTTAATCCTTCAAATAATCTAATACTATTAATTAATAATTTAAAAAAGTGCAAATATATACATACTTAGCGAGGTATTAGATAAAAATATGATTGATTGATTACACTTATTTATATAGTTTTTATTATATGTAAATTGATAATAATTATTGGTATAAATAATTTTATGATTGATGATATTAGTATAATATTTAAGTAATCTAATTCAATTATTAATTTATTAATTAATTTATTAACTATCTAAATTAATATTATTAAAAAATGTATGATTAATTAAATATTTTTACAATTTATTAAATTTAAATAAATTTTTTAACTAATTATTAATACATGATATAATAGAATAAATATTTTAAAAAGCTAGAAGATGTAAGTATTTATTTTTTAATTAATTACACTTTCATTTTATTTTTATGATTAAAATAGTTTTTAAACTCTTCACTTTAAACTCATACTGATCTCCATATTGATCTCTAGTAAATTTAATTTATTATTATTAATCTTATTTATTTTTTATTACTATCAGGTTAAATTTTTTTTTCTCAAGAAATATTCCTAAAGATATTATTTATTTATTCTAATTTAAATTTTTATTCTTATATTTTTTTTCATTTTAAATTTTGTTTAAATTGTTTATAGTTTATTATTCGTTCAGATATTTTTATTCTTTTTCCTTCTAACTTACTAGTATTTCTTCAATATTTAAAAGTAATAATTAAATTGGTGATTAAGTTACTTCAGACTTAAGTTCTGCATTAGCAAACTGCACTAATCTCTCAAAATTAACTCTTGATTTGAGGTAATACAGATTATATATTTTGGATTATATTAATATAAAAATTAATTAAACAAAAACAATCTTTTTACTTGATTGATTTACTTTTTGATTTTGAATATGTTTTTTTAATTTAAGTCATTTTTTATATTCAGCCTTTACTTAAATTATCTACTCAGCCTATTTATACTTAATTCATATAATTATTCATTTTTCCTTCTAACTACTAACTAAAAATTTTTCAATATTTATAAAGTTCCAATAAAATTGGTTATGAAGGTGTCTCTGGATTAAGTCATGCATTAGCAAAGTGCACTAATCTCTCAAATTTGACACTTTGTTTAGGGTAAAACAGCTTGCTTATTTATTTTTGATTGTAATATTTTTTAATATCAAATTCAATTAAAACAAAAGTAATATTTTTACTTGATTTATTTATTTTTTGATTCTGATTATCTTTTTTTAATTCAAGTCATTTTTAATTTTCAAACTTTGCTTAAATTATTAATAGTAAGTTGTTTATTTTCAATTCTTTTTTCTTCCATACTAACTAATATTTTCTTTAATATTTAAAAAGTTCCAATAATATATGTGATCAAAGTGCCTCAGGCTTATGTCATACATTAGCAAAGTGCACTAATCTCTCAAATTTGACACTTTATTTAGAGTAAAAACAGCTTATTTGTTTTGAATTATAATATTTTTTAATATCAAAATAAATTAAAACAATAACAATCAATATTTTTACTTGATTTATTTATTATTGGAATCTGTTTATTTATTTTAACTAAAGTTATTTTTTACTTTCAACAATATTTTAAATTATTTATTATCTTGTTTATTCTTTATTCATTTTTTCTTCTAACTAAATAATATTTTATTCAATATTTAAAAAGTAGAAATTAAATTGGTTCAAATGGTGCCTCAGGTTTGTGTTCTGGATTAGCAAACTTCACTAATCTCTCAAATTTGAAACTTCATTTAATGTAAAAATAGCTTATTTGTTTTGGATTTATTTTTTAATATCAAAATGAATTAAAATAAAAACAATCTTATTACTTAGTGTATTTACTTTTTGATAAATTTTCAACCTTTGCTTAAATTTCTTACAAGTTTCTTTATTCTTTATTCTTAATTCATATTTATATACATTTTTCCTTCTAACTAAATAATATTTTCTTCAATATTTAAAAAGTTCTAATAATATTGGTGATGAAGATGCATCAAGCTTAGGTTCTGCATTAGCAAAGTGCACTAATCTCTCAAATTTGACACTATATTTAGCGTAAAAATAGCTTAGGTTTTTTTGATTGTGATATTTTTTGAATTCAAAATGAATAAAAACAAAAACAATCTTTTTACTTGATTTATTTGCCTTTTGATTTTGATTATGTTTTTTTAATTGAAGTCATTTTTCATTTTCAACCTTTGCTTAAATTATTTACTATTTTATTCTTAATTCATATTTTTTATTCATTTTTCCTTCTAACTAACTAATATTTTCTTCAATATTTAAAAAGTAGCTGTTAAATTGGAGATCAAAGTACCTCAGGCTTAGGTTCTGGATTAGCAAAGTGCACTAATCTCTCAAATTTGACACTTTATTTAGCGTAAAAGCAGATTAATTTTTATTGATTGTGATATTTTTAAAAATCAAAATGAATTAAAACAAAAACAATATTTTTACTTGATTTTTTTACTTTTTGATTCTGGATATGTTTTTTTAATTAAAGTTATTTTTTCTTTTCAACATTTGCTTAAATTATTAATAGCAAGTTTTTTATTCTTAATTCATATTTTTTATTCATTTTTCCCTCTAACTTAATATTATTTTTTTCAATAACAAAAAAGTTCCAATAAAATTGGTGCAAATGGTGCCTCAGGTTTGTGTTCTGGATTAGCAAACTGCAATAATCTCTCAAAATTGACTCTTGATTTAAGGTAAGAATAGCTTTTATTTTTCAGGTATTTTTAATATCAAAATGAATTAAAACTAAAATAACCTTTTTACTTTATTTATCTACTTTTTAATACTGGTTAAGTTTTTTAATTTAAGTCATTTTTCATTTTCAACATTTATTGATATAAATTATTTACTAATTTATCCTTTATTCATATTTTATATTCATTTTTCCTTCTAAATAACTAATATTTTCTTCAATATTTAAAAAGTTCCAATAAAATTTGTCATAAAGGTACCTCATGCTTAGGTTCTGTATTAGCAAACTGCACTAATCTCTCAAATTTGACACTTTATTTAGGGTAAAAAGATCTTATTTGTTTTTGATTGTGATAAATTTTAAAATAAAAATAAATTAAATAAAACAATCTTTTTACTTGAATTATTTACTTTTTGAATGTGATTTTGTTTTTTAATTTAAATCATTTTTATTTTCAACATTTGCTTAAATTATCCACTCCTTTGTTTATTCTTAGTTTATATATATTATTCATTTTTCCTTCTAACTAACTAATATTTTCTTCAATATTTAAAAAGTAGCAATTAAATTGGTGATTTAGGTACCTCAGGCTTAGGTTCTGCATTAATAAACTGCAAGAATCTCTCTAATTTGACACTTAATTTAAGGTAAAAATATCTTATTTGATTTAGATTATGATATTTTTTAATATCAAAATGAATTAAAGCAAAAGCATATTTTCACTTGATTAATTACTTTATGATTATTTATGATTATATTTTTTAATTAAAGTCATTTTTTATTTTAGAATTTTTGCTAAAATTATTTTTTAGTTTGTTTATTATTAGTTCATATTTTTTATTCATTTTATCTTCTAACTAAATAATATTTTCTTCAATATTTAAAAAGTTCCAATTAAATTAGTGCAAATGGTTCTTCAGATTTAGGAACAGCATTAGCAAAGTGCTCTAATCTCTCAAATTTGACACTAGATCTCTAGTAAAAACAACCTATTTGCTTTGGATTACTATAATTTTTAAAATCCAATTTAATTAAAACAAAAGCATTATATTTGGTTGATTTATTTATTTTTTGATTATGTTATGTTTTTTTAATTAAAATCATTTTTATTTTCACCTTTACTTAAATTATTTAATAGTTTATTTCTTTATTCTTAATTCATATTTTTTATTCATTTTTCTTTCTAAATAACTAATATTTTCTTCAATATTTAAAAAGTTCCAATAATATTTGTTATGAAGGTGCCTCAAGCTTAGGTTTTGCATTAGCTAACTGCGTTAATCTCTAAATTTTGACACTTTTCCTCTAGTAAAAACAGCTTATTTATTTTTTATTATGATATTTTTTAATATCAAAATAAATTAAAACAAAAATATGATTCATCAAAAATTTAATTAAAATATTTTTTTTTATATATACTTTATTAGTTAAATAACTAAAATAACTATTCCAATTATTTTTTAATTTTCTCTAATATCTATTAATAGTGTCAATAAAATTAAAAAATCACACAAAAAAAAAATATTGAGCAAGTACCTTAAAGCTAAAAGATTAGTTGTTAAGACTATATGTTTCTGATAAATAAAAATGAAGCAAAGAAAAAATATCTTTTGTAAGCCATAAACTTACTATCGATATTTTTATATGAAATATATAAAACTACAATAAAAGAAATTATATATAAATTTTGAAGTTTTTTTTTATATTTTATTTTTGTGAAAGAAATAATGAAAGAAACAATCAATATAAATTTATGATAAAAAAATAAATAATGATGATAGATAAAACAGATAAATTTATCTTTATTTTTTATATTTTTAAATATTAAACATAGAATAAATGCAAAAAAAATATTTTAAGATTTTATAAAAGATTTGAGTAAATGACCATTAATTAATCTATATTTTAATTTATAATGACATTGATAATTGTAATTAAAAGGAATAGGAATTTATATAAAATCAGTATTTAACTTAACCAAAATTTAATAATTTTTTTTCTATTAAATACAACCCCAATAAATTCAAGTCATAAATACATTAGAAATAAAGTAAGCATGATGAATTACTTATTTACTTTTGCTTACATTTAAATTAAAATTTAATAAATTTAAATATATTATTATTTCAATATTTAATTATTCTAAGAATCATATTTTATATAAAGCAGTCTTGTATTAGGTTAAATTATTTATTTTTGTATATAAAAAAGTCAATTTACACAAAAACTATTTACTATTTTATATTTAATAAATATTCATATTATTAAAAAAAATAATTTCATTTTTATCTTCATCTCTTTTTAAAGTAAACTAAATTATCTTGAGATAGTCCATAGATGATTTTCATTTCTAATTAGACTTTTTGAGATTCGTTTGGTAAAATATCGTAGTTAAGTAAGAAATTAGCCAACATACATTTACCTTCTATCATGGCTAAATGTTATCCGATGCAATTTCTTGGACCCAAAGAAAAAGGAGTGAAGTTAAAGGCATTTTAGGCTCTTTTTTAGTAAAATATTTTGATAATTATTAAAAATTAATTAAATTAAAAAATAAAGTTACTCTTTTCCACTCATCCATCTATATGGATCGAATTTGTCTGGATTTTAGAATGTTGAAGCATTGGACTAGTTATATATAAAATGAGTATTTACAAGATCTCCTTTTTACAGTTCATATTATCCTATTTTAATGTCTCTGGTAACATATCTTGGAAAAACTCCAAAGGCAGGTGGAATAAGTCTTAATGATTCTTTTAGAATAGAATTAAGGAGATTCATATTTGAAAGATCCTCAAATTGTAAACAGCTAAACAAGTCTCTGTCTTTAATGTTTTAATTTTTCTTTGATATCACTTTAATCACTTCTTCTCTAGCTTCATTCTAAATTTAAGGATTCAAAGAAAGATAATATAAAGCTACACCAACCATATTCCCAGTTGTGTCTGTGCCTGCAAAAAAAAGACCACAAAAATTAGCAATTATTTCGTCATAAGTTATACCTGAATCTTTATTTTAGATCATCTCTCTCAAGTATAAGTCAAGGAAATTATTTTTATAGAGATCCAAATTTTTTTAAAGCTCTTCTTTTCTCTTTAAGACTACTCTTTCACAAGCAGCCTTGACCTAAACCAAACGGTTTTGTAGCCATTTTTCTTCTTTAAGAGGGAAGATTGCAAAGCTATTTGTTTTTAATATTAGATTTTTTAGTAGAAGTAGCTTGTTTTGCTAAAGGATGCGAAAAGAATCCATAATAAGAGAGACTAGCTCTTCAGATACATGCAATTGGGCTCCATCTTCCCTTGTAATCATCATATTTTCTTATGTTGATCCAAAAAATACTCTGAAAACCACCTCAGATGTTATTTTTTCACACACATTAATCACTTAGATTTCTTAATTAGGATTTGCCTTCAAATCTTTATTTAATTAATCTGTAACTTTTGAACACAATTCTTTTATTGCAGGCAGATAGTTTCTAATTTCATCAAAATGAAATGACTTACCTAAAAAGGATCTTTAACGTTACCAATTCTTACCAGTAGCGTAAAAAAGAGAATCTGAAAATAGGTAGTTAAATGCCTGACTTATATTTATCTTCTAAAATGCATCGTGATTTTAATGAACTTGCTTTATAAGTTCCGGATCGAAAAAGCTTAAACCAACATTATAACCAATATTAAAGCCAAAAGCTTACAATTTATTAGATTTCTCAGCAGCCATTTTGCGTACAAATGCCATACTATCATTTTTTTCAACAAACCCTTTCCTATATTCCATTGGTAGCCCAGTTCCATAGTGATGAACTATTTCTATCTTGTCACCATACTTTTTTTTGAGTTGTTAAAGCCTAATTTTAGGATAAATAATTACTCTAAAAATTAGAATGATTATCCCTAATAGAAACAAAAAAAAAATAAAAGATAAGGTTTCAATTAGCATTTTTCAAAAATTAGAAATTATTGATTTAATTAATTATTATCACTATTAGCGCTTAAAATATTATGTTTATATATCAACAAACAGCAGTAAGCTCAACATCAAAAAATGAAAATGCCTATTATTTTCTGATTACAAATAAACTAATTAATTTTTATCATTCTTTAACTATTTAAATAATTTTTATTTAATTGAATGCATCTCACTATTGTAACTCATAATAGAAAAAATGAAATCTACTAATTAAATCTGAGTTATCAATCAGATTAAAAAAGCATTCCTTCTAATTTTCTTCTTTTTGTGATAATAAATTATATAATCGAAGACAGAGAAAACTAACCACTTTTCAAAAGAACATGACAAATAAATTTAAATGCAGAATATCTAATCACAGTTTCAATACTTTTTATAATACAGATTAAATTACTATTTAATAATTACCTATTTCATGTAAGTTATTATATAAATTATTGAAAATTAAATCTATTTATTTCAATTATTTAGAAACTTTTTAACTTAGATTCTATTCACTTTTTCTAGCTACTAAGTTAATGAATGTTGTAAGCAAAATAGATATTATTAAATTTAAATAATAAAGCAATTTAAAAATACAATTTTTATAGAAATAATGATAAAAATTTTATTAGGGTATTTTAGCATATTTTGATATAAAATACTAGAAAAATATCAAATAATATATTAATAATCAATATTAATTGATTTCATTCAAGAAAAAAAAGGAGAAAAAATTAGGGTTATTTTATTAAATATTTTTATAATTTTTTATTAATTCCTATTTAAATATATTCGTTATATATCTTTATATAATAAATTTAATTTTATATATTGTAAAAATCTCTTTTTTTCATTCTGCTTTTGAACAAGTATCCAAGAAAATTAGCTTTTAAAAAATTAAAAATAAAAATCTTTCTGATTTAATAAATTTATTAATTAGCATACTATTCAAAGTAATTATCAAAATTAAATTTATATTTATGCTCTATAAAAAATATTAAAATTATATATTAAAATTTCAAAAATATGAATTTAATTTGCAAATAATTTGATTAAAATTTTTGAAATCACTTTAAAGTTTTTATTTTTCCTATTAAATAAAGTAAATTAATATGCTGGTTTATAATGTTGATTTATATAAATTAATTATTAGTTTACTATATTTGACTAAAAACTCGTTTAAAAACGATGGAATTTAAAAAATTATTATCTAAGTTAAAGTTCCTGAAAATGTAATATATTATTTAAAAAGCACTTACTGATTTACTTTTATTAAAAAAATAATGTTGTTATCTTTAAATTATACTTACTTATTTAAAAGGGGTTGGGGTTGGGGTTGGGGTTGGGG
>JH720169.1:0-80851 GCA_000231845.2 Tetrahymena malaccensis 436 | reverse complement strand
GACTTAAATTTTGAGAAGTTCAGATTTTAGTGAATCCAGATATTTTTAATCACATTGGTTTGTTTTATTCTCAATCAATTTTAAAATTTTTTCTAGATTTCCATCTCTTTAAAGTGGTATGCTTTCATTTTGTTGATTGTTTTGATTTTTTTATTGCTCTATCAAACAGTGGTTTTTTTCAAGAAACTACTAGAGTTATTACATCGATTGAGAGTTTATGAAATTTATTTATTTCATGATTGAATTTTTTAGCTTAGCTAGTAATTATAAATCAACAGCTTTTTGTTTTTCTGATTTCTATAGCATTTACTTAAGTTTACTTGTGTTTTCAGTTGACTTTTCTTTCATTTTGTAGAATAAAGTCATAATTTGTTTAGATTTTTGCAATTGAGTTAGATTTTAATCTGTGATTATATTTTTAAGATCGCTCAATTTAGAAATGCTAGAATAGAAATTTAACAACTCTTAGTTTTATGTTGATATATTTTGAATCCTAACTAAAAAGGCCTTTTTTTAAGTCTGTATTTGTTTTACTATTTCTTCTTCTAAATCGTCAAAAAACTAAATTAGCTTTTAAATGCTAATAGGGTTATCATACTAACTGACTTAGTATATCTAAGAAACTAAATCTTACTCATCAAGCGGTGGCCATGAAAATATAATGTTATCCTCTTCACAGCTTTTAATTTTTTCTAAAGGAATCATATATTTTACTTTGTATATCTCTTCATACAGACAATTATAGCAGCAAAATAGGTCTTCTTCATTTTCGCTTGCAAATTGCAAGAACTGCGATTGCTAATCATGTTTTAAGCACAGCAATTAATTTTAGATGTTGCTATTATTTTAGTTTATTTAATCCATTTTGAATATTATTAATTTATTAATTTATATATTTTTTATAAAATAATTGTGCATACATAGAGCTTAAATATCTCAGGTTATAAAGCAAAATATATTTAAATATTAAGTAGATGAAAAATCAACTGATATATAGTTATATATCTAATCAAATAAATTCTATGAAGATAAAGATTTAACAAAATTTTCTTAATAAAATTTAATAAAATAATATAAATTAAAGTAATAAAAAACATTTTAACTGTTCACAAAGTTAGTTTTTATAGTTAATATTTACTTTTTTCTTATTAAAATATTTCAATTTCAATTTAAAGCAACAAATAAATGAGTAGTGAGTTTTTATTGCTATATATAGCTTGATTAAAAATAGTTTCAACTTAATAAATAAATATTTGTATCTTTCAAATAAATATTTATTTTATCTAACAGAGAATTAAGGTAAAGAGGCAAGTTATGTAATTAATTATATTAAACATTCATTTGTTCCAAATAAAAATATATTTATTATTGTCTATAATTAAGATAAAAGTCTAAAATAATTATTAAAAAGTTTATTTAATTTTTAAAGTCAATTTTTTCTTTTAAAATTAATAAATATTAAAATTAAATGATCTCAAATAATCTATGTTTAAAATAAATTAACCTAGCTTAAATACAAAAAATTATTTATTTTAGAACAAGTCATCAAAGTTTTATATTTGTAAAATTTTATAGTTATTTTACAGCATTAATTGATATGTTTGAAAAATTGAAATAAATTATTGATAATATTATTAGAAGTAAAGAAGAAATTAAAATTTGATTTATTAATATTTATTATAAATTTTACTAAGATAAATCATAAATAAATTAAAAATGTATTTTAATTATTATTTGTATTTTGATCTAATTTTATTTTATTCATTTGAAAGTGTTAACTTCCTCTAAATTTCTCGCAAATCTATTTTAATGTATGCTTACTCTATCAGCCAATGCATTTATTCCTTTTTTACCAGAGTAGATCTCTTGATTGATACTTTATATGAAGATAGGATTATTTTATTTATTATGCAGCTCTTCAATTTTTTTATCTTATTCGCAGTAGTCACTTTAGAATTCTTATATTCTTTGATCTGATATTTTTTTAGCGTTTTCTTGCATTTCTTATAGCATGTCTCTCCTTTCTTATTCAGTGATTTAAAGCTTTTCTTCTGGTTTTAAATTATTTCGAAATTTTCTTTTCATGATACTAAAATCGGGTCTTAATACTCCATCATTCCCTCTAACTAAAATATTACCTACTTTTTTTAATAAATATTTCTCAAATTATTCCTACTTTAATTTTGACTCAGGAGAATTTGATTTAGAGCAACTATCCCTATTGATCTAATTTTTTTTCGTACTTTTTGCAAAATCAGATTCCTTTTGTTTCATCTCTTTTTGTCTTAGAACGGGTGAGTTTGACTTTGAGAGCTTAAAAGTAGTTTCCTTTGATGAAGAGGGAGATTAATGTCTTCTTTATTTTTTTTTGCTTTATCTTTTTTCAGTTTTTTTTGCTTTAGAAGAGCGGGATCTTGATTTTTCTTCAAGCTTCCTATTTTCTTATTGGTCTTTTGAAGAGTCGCTCTTTTAGACATTTTTATGATCTTTTTTCTTCTTAAATTTTTGTGATTTTTCAATCAAATCTTTATCATAATATCCTTCCTTGGAATTGTTTACCTGTTTTTAAATAACAATCTTTGTGTCTGTATAATTACTCATAAGTTTTTATCTCATTTTTAATTCTTCTTACTAGATTTTAAATAGCGGATCTTCGTGAATTAAAGTAAAATTTTCACATACAGTGTTTGTGTAATCCTCAGTGACAATAGCTTGGCTTTAATTTTTTTCATCATTTTACTTGGAACAAAAATTCAAGCTGGCATTCTAACCTTATATTTTTTTATCTTTCTCATATTTAGTGGCATTATCATACATCCAACCCATTTTGTCTAGAGCGCTTTTAGGAATCAATCCTGCTTCTACCTAAGCAACTTTTAGTTCATAATTATGCTCTTCTTCTAAAATTTTTTTTTAATATTCTTCTGATTTTTTAAAGAGTTTAGATGCTTATTACTCTCTTAACAAAACCATTTCAATATTATCTTTTCTGCCTGGATGGCATTTTTTTTTTAGTAAGTAATCCATTTCTTTTTTTTTATTTATTTAGCAATATTAATTTTTTGAAAAAAATTAAAGTCTGATAATCTAAATAGAGTTATTAAAATATTAGAATCTAAACCCAAACCTAACTTAATTATTGATAGACACTGATTTTAGTTTTTGACTGACAAAATAATTTGAAGGAAAAAAAACAACAATCAGAATTAATTATTGAATAAATAGCTTTTTAATAAAAAGCAAAAGTATCTATTTGAAAGATTTTTAAATTCTAACTAGACAATAATTATTTTAAAATTAATGACAATATTATAAATATAAAATAAGTTAAATTTTCATTCTTTCAAATAATCTTAAAAATTATTTGAGAAATATTTTCTCAATTTTTTTGTTTATCCAAAAAATGACTTCTTAATAACAAAATATCATTTTTTTTTACAAAATTAACTATAACAAATTCAATCCATATTTATTTAGAGTGATAAAATATCAAAATAATTAAAATATTGAGATTAATTAACTTTGTAAAAAATTAATCAATTTTTTTTAGATTATGCAATATTATTATCCTATCTTTAAACAAAAATTAAATAAAGTCATCAATAAATTTCTTTCAATTAAATTTTGGAATTTTTTGAAGTAGTAGGATTGAGTACATGTAATAGAATTAAACAATAGGATTTGCTAAGGGTTGAATATTTTGAAAAAATTATTTTGTATTTGTTCTTATATTTAAGGATTTTAATTTTTTAATAAAAATAGATTCAATTTAATTTAATTTTGATTTTTGGTTAAATAACAAATTAATTGTTAAGCTAAAAATAAATGATAGAATAAATTAAATATTTTCCAAATCTGAAAGATGTAATTATTTATTTTTTAATTATTTCCTCATTAAATATATTTTTATAATTAAAATAGTTTTTAAACTCTTAACTCGAATCTTTTACTCATCTCTATATTGATCTCAGGTAAATTTATTTTATTATAATTGATCTGATTTATTTATTTTAACTTTACTAATCAGAAACATTGTAAATAAATAAATATTTCAGGTCTCTTTTATACCTTTTATCTTAACTTTATTCAATTCAAATTTTCAATGTTGTTGTTGTATTTTTATTATATCTATTCATTAATTTCTTATTATTTCTTACAGCATATTAATTTCTTTTTTCCTTATTTATAAAGAGACAAAGAAATTGCTTGTGAAGATGCTTCAATCTTAGGCTCTGCTTTAGGAAACTGCAATCAGCTCTCAAAATTGATTCTTAATCTCTCGTAAAATCATTTTATTTATTTTGGATTAAGATATAAAAATGAGCTTAAAACAAAAAATCTCTTAGATCTTTTAGTTTCTTTGCATTTTTTTTACTTTTAAATTATAGTTAAGATTATTTTTATATTTAACTTGTTTTTAACTTTGAAGTTTCATTATATATTTATTATTTTCTTATTATTTCATACTTTTTCTTCTTTATTAATTATATTTACTTCAATATTTAAAAAGTAGAAATAAAATTGGCTATCAAGGTACTTCAGGTTTAGGTTTTGGCTTAGCAAAATGCACTAACCTCTCACATTTGGCTATTTCTTTAGAGTAAAACTATTTATTTGTTTTTAAATATCATATTTATAGTATTAAAATAATTTAAAATAAAAAACCTCTTTTATTTATTTATTTATTTGCTTTTTGATTTCCATCATGTTTTTTTTTAATTTAAATCAATTTTAGTTTTCTACTTTTATTTTAATTTTTATTTACATTTTATTATTGTCTTATTTCTCATTCTAAATAACTTACTAGTTAAATAGCTAATTAAATTTTATTAACATTAAAAAGTGAAAATTAAATTGGTGATAAAGGTACCTCTGACCTAGGTTCCGCTTTAGCAAAATGCCCAAATCTCTCATATTTGAAACTCAATTTAATGTAAAAACAGTTTTCTTTTTTTGGACTGTGATTAATACTTATTAAGTTTTTTAACTTAATTAATTTAATTTTCAGAATTTCTTTTATTTATTTTTTAATAGTTTATATTTTTGCTTCATTTTTCCCTCTTACTAACTATTTATATTTTTTTAATATTTAAAAAGTAAAAATAATATTGGTGATGAAAGTGTGGCAGATTTAGTTTATTCTTTAGCAAAGTGCTCTAATCTCTCAACTTTAATACTTAATTTCTAGTAAAAGTTGTTTATTTATATTAGATTGTGATATTTCTAATATAAAAATGAATTAAATACAAAATAATTTTTATTTATTATTTTTTGTTTGATATATATATTCTTACTAACAAGCAAACTAGCTATATTTTCTTCAATATTTAAAAAGCTCCAATTAAATTAGCGATGTAGGTGCATCAAGCTTAGGTTCTGCTTTAGCAAACTGCATTAATCTTTCAAATCTTACACTTGATCTCTAGTAAAAATAGTTTATTTATTAAGTTATAATTTTGAAACTTTTAATTTAAATGAATTTAAACTATAAAATTTTTATTAATTCTTAATTTTTTATCTAAAATAATTTTAATTGTGTTTTTGTTTTTTTTAAAAATTTTTTTGTTATTATTTTATGTTTTGTCCATTCATATTAACTATTTAACTAACTAATTATATTTTTTTAATTTTTTAAAAAGCGGCAATTAAATAGGTGTAAAAGGCTCAATAGGATTAGGTTCTTCTTTAGAAAAATGCCCTAATATATCTAATTTAAGTCTTGATTTAAGGTAAAAATAGTTTATTTCATTCGGATCATGATATTGTTTAGTATCAAAGGATTATAACAAAAATATCTTTAATATTTATTTACTTTTTAATTGGTTTATTTTTAATTCTGATTGTGTTTTTATTTTAATTTAATATATTTTTTATTTTCAATTTATTATTTCTTAAAAAACAATTTTTTTTACTGAATATTTTTTCTTCGTTTTTCCTCTTAACCCAATAATTAAAAAGTTGGAATAAAATTGACGATGAAGGTGCTTCTGGTTTAGGATTTGCTTTAGCAAGCTGCACTAATCTCTTGAAATTGACACTTAAACTCATGTAAAAACAATTTTTTGATTATAGATTGTGATATTTTTAAAAAATAAAACTTTATTTAATACAAAAAAACTCTATTTTTTTCATTTATTTATTTATTTGTTTTTTGTTGGCTTAAGTAATTAATTATTTATAACTAAACATTTTTTTACTATCAACTAAATAATAAAAAATAACTATATTTTCTTCAATATTTAAAAGTGACACTTAAATTGGCCCAAATGGTGCATCAGGCTTAGGTTCTGCTTTAGCAAGCTGCAAAAATCTCTAAAATTTAAAATTAAATTTAGAGTAAAAACAATTAATTAATTTGTCTTGCATTGATAAAAATTAATTTAAAACATTGTGATATTTTTTAATAAAAAAAACAAAAAAACTATTTTTAATAGTTAGCTTTTATTTTATTTATTGCTTTTTGTTTTTAATTATTTTTTTAGTCTTTTGTTGTTAATAAATAATTAATTTTTTATTATTGCATATTATTTGTATATTTTTCCTTCTAAATAACTAATGAGGTACGAATAAACTAATTACATCTTCTTTAATATTAAAAAAGTAATAATACAATTTATGATGAGGGTGCTTCATACTTAAGTTCTGCTTTAGCAAAATACACTAATCTTACAAATTTGAAACTTTCTCTCTAGTAAAAAGAGTTTATTTATTTATTTGGATTGTTTTTTATCTTTATTTTACAGATGATATATAGTTTAAATATATTTTTTAATCAGTTTTTTTTAATTTGCTTTAAAATTTATTGATAGATCTACTGAAATCAGTGAAAGATGCTAATTGAAAATAGTGAGCAGGTGCAATAAAGCTAAAAGATTAGTAGTAAAAAATCTATAATTATGATAATACAAAGATACGTGATATTGTTAGGTTTTTAATTTTAAAACAATATTTTATATTTTGCAAGTCAGTAATCAAACCTCAATAAAGATTTTTTGATTATTTTTATCAAAATAAATTAAATATTTTTTTTTATAGATTGAAAATAAATTAATTTTTAATAATTTTATTAAATGCATTTTTCATTTTGTTTTCAGGAATTACAAAATTTAAAAATTGAGAAAAAAAAGAAGTAGATATTCTCGTAGTATGAATGTATAGTAGATTTTCAAAATTCTTTTCAATAAAATTTAAATAAATTAAAGTTTTAAAATAAAAAATTTGAAGATTAATAGAAATTAAAATTTATTCAATAAATACTGAAAAATATTTCAAAAAATTATCACATAAAGAAAATAATTAAATTAGAAATGAAAATTGTTTGCGTTTATAAATAGATTAATTACAAATAAAGAATAGTCAATTTACAAACAAAATAAATAGGATGTTCCTTAATTATATATTTTAATCAATTCAAATAGCTTTTTTTTAATGAAAAGAGGATCCTTTGATCTAAATTAGTAGTATTAGAACTGTTAGAACATCTATTTAAAAATTTTTAAATGTTTTCTTCTATAAATTTATCTGATTATAAATTCGCTAGCTAACTTTCATAGTGACTTAAATTGTTATCTTTTTCTATTTATTAAATGTAATCAGAATATAAATAAAGCAAAATATAAATTTTACCCAGCTATTCCAAGCTCTTATTCAAACTGCGTACATCAAGATCTAAAAATGTTGACGAACAACCTATTAGCTATAGCGTAGCTATTTGATCTTAAGTTAAAATCATCATAACTGCTTTTTTCAAAAAAATAATATCTTTCATTATTTTTATTATATTCATGTCTTCTTCGATATTTTACTCAATTTTACTAAAATGCTATTTTTTCCAGTCATTTTTTTCATTTTTTTTGAAGAAACTTTTAAAAATTAAAAATAAAATATTTTAAATTATTTTTATAAAAATGTTACTTTATCTGAAACAAAATGTCTTCGATTTATTTTTTTTTAGCTTCGTTGTTAATATTTTGTAAATTTTAGATGTAAAATTTTTGATTTAATTAAGTCTTGTAATTAGTTACATCTACTTGTCTTTCTTTAAGCAAGAGCATCTAATTATTTAAAAAATTAGATGGATTCTTTTTGTGAGAGCTCATAGTAAACTTGTCTAAAAAAAGTTATTTGTTTTCTCTAGTTTTTTTTTAATTTCTTAATTAATCTGGTCCTTAGTTTTTTTCTATTTCAATTAATTAACTTTAATTCTAAATTACTGCCAATTACTAAGATTAGCTCTACTTTATTAATAGTTACTAGCTTTATATTGGAGAAAGAAGACTAGGACTCTCTGTAATTTATTATCTATCAATATTGTTTGAAAGAGTATTTAAATTTTACTCCAGCTTCTAAGTAGAGTTTAATTTAAATTTCTCAATATGCTTATATTTATTTTCATAATAATTCTAGATTCTTAGTTACTATTTTTTTTCATTTTTTGAAGAAGATTCTATTATCGAATCTTACTTTTATGCCATTTTCTGCCTTAAGCTTTTTCCTTTCATTTACAAAGAAAAGTTTATTGGACTCTGTGTATCGTTTTGATTATCCTCATACTCTTATGAAACAGTTAGATTTTCTATTTTTAATTCACAATTTTAATAAAAGTTAGATGATAAAGTGTTATTGTTTTCAGATGACTGCTCTAAGTCTAATTATCTCTTTTATTTTATTTCGAAAGCTGGTATTGATATTTCGTCATTTCTTACTTCTGCTTTTTCATCAATATTTTCTTAATTTTCATTTAGTTATAATTGCTATTAAATCTACTCTTATTGCTCTATTTAATTTATTATATTACTATTCTACAAGATTTTCAAATAGCTATTTTAATACATACTTCTGAAAAAAAGCATAAAGAAGTCTTTTTTGATGGATTTTTAAGAGAAGTATCTTCCTAAAATTCCAAAGATCATTAGCAGAGTAAAAATGCTGTTCACGAGCGCTAGCACTTAGGGTAAAGTAGGATATTATATTTAAATTTACTGAACTATCTCATCGAGAAAAATTATTGCTGTGCTATAAGCTCCTGCGCCAGTCTAAATGAGAGCGTATTATCTATCCTATACTTAATCCTACTAAGTATATTGAATAGGAGAGAAAAACATTGACTTCGTCTATAAAATTGGTCCTTATTTAACGGAAGTTACCTACAACTATGTCTTCAATTATGAAAGTATTGCCTAATTAGCAACAGTATAGACATAAGCACTCCTGTAGTTAGATTCAATTTGCTAGGATGTCGTGTTGTATTATGATGTAAATAGTTTAAATCTTAAGATAGAATTAAAACCATTTATTAAATTATCTATTTCAGTTTAATTAGCGCAGTTATTTGGAACAGTTGTCTTAATGCTATCAACATCTAAGCAGCCATAAGTGAAAATTTCAATGCTAGATTTTATATTTTTATTGTTGCTTAGAGCCAAAGTATAATTTGAGACATTAGAGAAGTCTAAACAATAAAAACCTAAAAGGTTTGGATTGGTGCATTCAAATACATCTAGCTAGATAAATTGATTTACCTCAGGAGTACTGTAATAGAAATATGCTATATAAACTAAAAAAGTCTTATCTTTTGAGTTACCTTAGAGACCATCACCAACTTCGAATCTGAATCCAACTAAATCATTGCTTAAAGGATAGTCAATCCTGTCATTCGTTATAAAGCTCTGAGATCTGAAAGTTGGCTCTATCTAATTAGTTAAGTATTATTCAATAATGTAAATAAAATACATTAGAGAACCTACTACAACAACAAAGGTAAGAATAGTTCCTAATAGAGTTCCTTTATATCTTGATTTATTATCTATGTTAAAATTAAATTATTGAGAAAAAATATCTAATTTTGAATAAACCATCTTTCCTTTTCTTATTTACTTAAAAAAATTATAATTTGCTTCTTTAGCTTATTAATTAAAAATTCAATCTAAAAATTGCTTATTTTCTTTCTTTGTAAAAAAAAACTATCATCAAAATAAAATTCCAAAAATAGTATCATTAATATTGTAATAAAATTAATAAGTTAAATTTTTGGAACTTTTTAACCTTATAGAAGCTGCTTGATTAAATCAGTAAAATAATATTTGCTAATTGAGCTATAATACAAAAAAAGGCTTGGTTATGTTACGCTAATTGAATACATTTTACTTAATTATTAAGATAGTATTCATTAAGCCATAAAAATAAAACAACTAAGTTGATTTATTACTTTAGTTTTATATCTACATTAAAATATTAGTTTTTAATGACTTAAGATTAAAAAAGTTAACTTTATTTATTTGATAACAATTTGAAATATTTAAATATCAAATAATTTAATGCTCATAAGAAAAAAATCATATTGCTTTTAATATTCAGAATATTTACTTTTTATTCAATCAAATATAAATTAATAGCGATTTAAAATTATTCTAAATTCTGCTAAAACTTAATCAAGCGAAATAAAAGATAAAACAAAAAGTGTTTGATTCATTTTTAGTAAAATTTATTTTCTATTAATTATTTTGATATTTTTTTAATTAATTTCATTTTTTTATCTTATCAAAGAAATATTTTTTAAAAATGTAAAAACATGTTGGACATATTTTCAAGAATATAATTTAACTTTTTAGGAGTTCAAAAGCTTTAATATATATATATATTTCTTGATCAATTTAAAAATTTTCTATGAGCAGATTAATTAAAAAAGCAGCAAAACAAATAATAAAGCTGTAACAAACAAACAATCAAACAGAATTTAATAGATTTAATTAATAAAGAATACAGAATTGCTGATTTCATCAATTAATATAGCTTTTCTTCAGTGAAAATAAAATTCTTTGATCTAAATTGCTTTATCTTGAGCTATCTTAATTTCTATTTAAAAATTTATTTACATTTTCCTCCATAAATTTTTATGATCGTAAAATTGCGAGCTAACTTTCGTAGTGGCTTAGATTTTTGTCTTTTTCTAAATAAATTTTGAATTATAAATGGAAGGATTTCTTAAAAATATAAATTCTACCTAGCTGCTCAAGGCTGCTATCAACTTTTTGCAAATTAAGATCTAAAAAGGCAGAAGTACAACCTATAAGCTGCAGAGCTGCTAGTTGGTCTTTAGTTAGAATCATCATTACTGCTTTTTTCAAGAATATAATATCTTTTATAATATTCATTATATTCATTTCTTCTGCTATTTAATCCTCAATCTATCGAACTGGCTGTTAATTTAACTCTTTGAATTCATCGCTTGATTTTCTGAAGAAACTTTTTAATTAATAAACAAATAATTGATAAAAAAATAAAAGTAGAGATAAATGGTAAATTATTTTGATTTTTGTTATATTTACCTCATTCTGAAAATAATGTCTTAAATTTTATTCTTCATATGTTGGTTGTAAATGTTTTATAAATTCTGAATATAAAAATTTTAATCCAGTTAGTCTTTATTGTTTTGATGATTGAATCTAGTTTCTAAAGATGTGCCCTTCCTAAAAAAATTCTATTCAATTTAAGCTTTTCTACCTTCATGATTTAATTTTTTTTCATTTGTTTAGTTCCTTGCGCTAGTTTAGAAGTATTAAGGAGGTCTAAAAAGAGATTACATTCGATATTTATTTGCGTTTTCTTTTTAAGATACTTCTTTGTTTTCTTCATTTGGCAATCTTTCAATAATTGAGTCTCCTTCAGTGTAAAATTGCTAGTTTTAATCTGTGTTGATGATTTACTAATCTTAGCTACTCTAATCAGCTAACATTTAGCTGTCTTAATTGTTTTTTGTTATTGATTATTCATCTTATATTTGCTATTGATACTTTGGCGATAATACACTAGGTGTTTGAATAAAGTTTTGTTTCTCTAAACAACTTTATGAGTTATTTGTGTTTTCTAGATTTTAATGATGATTCAGTGGTTGTTTGATAGTATGGAGACTAAAATTACTTTGAAGCTCTTAATTAAAAACAGATTTCATTGTAAAATCATATTTTTATTATTAACTGTTTATTGGCGAGACCATCATCGAGCTCTGATAAGATATTATTTATTGATTTGGCGTTGATTCTTCAATTTTAGTCTAGAGAGGTTTGGGAGATTCAACTTCATATTTAGCTTAGTTAATTTCTTGTGAAATAGTTAAGTTTTTTAACTTTTAATTAATATCTACTGGCTTGAGATTTTGATTATTATTATTATTGTCCTTATTATTATATTAATAAATCTCCAGATCTAGAGATTACTTTTGTTTATTAATAAAAGTTGGCACGAATATGGGGTTTGCTGGCATTTCCTCTAAATCTTCATTTATTTCTTGATTTTCTTAAACTTAAATTTACTAGCAATTATTCATTTGAGGTGATTGCAATTAGCTAATTAATTTGCAACTCTACAATATCTTAATGTAGTTATTTTAATACATATTTCTGAAAAAAAGCATAAAGAAGTCTTTTTTGATAGATTATTAAGAGAAGTATCTTCCTAAAACTCCCAAGATCATCATTAGAGTAAATATACTATTGACTAGTGCTAACACTTAAGGTAAAGTAGGATATTAGATTTGAATATGTTAGACTATTTCATCGAGATAGATTATAGCTGTACTATAAGCTCCAGCGCCTGTCTAAATAAGAGCATATTATCTATCCTACACTTAATCCTACTAAGTGTATTGAATTGGAGATGAAAAGAAAGACTCTCGTTAAAAGATTGGTCCTTCTTTAACTGAAGTTACCTGCTATTATGTCTTCAATTATGACAGTATTGCTTAGTTAGCTACAGTGTAGACAAACGCATTTCTATAACTTGCCTCAATTTACTAGGAAGTTGTATTGTATTATGAAGTAAATAGCTTAAATCTTAAGATAGAATTAAAACCATTTATTAAATTATCTATTTCTGTTTAATTAGCACAGTTATTTGGCACAGTTGTCTTAATGCTATCAACATCCAAGCAACCATAAGTGAAAATCTCAATGTTTGATTTTATATTATCATTGTTGCTTAGAGCCAAAGTATAATTTGAGACGTTAGAGAAATCTAAACAATAAAAACCTTGTAATAATGGATTGGTACATTCAATAACATCCAGCTAGATAAATTAATTAACATCAGGAGTACTATAATAGAAATAGGCGATATAAACGAGAAAAGTTTTATCTTTTGAGTTGCCTTAAAGACCATTACCAACCTCAAACCTAAATCCAACTAAGTCAGTAGAGAGTGGTAGATCAAGTCTTGAGTTTGTTATAAAGCTCTGAGATCTGAAAGTAGGTTCTATCTAATTAGTTGCGTATTATTCGATTACATAGATGAAATATGAAAGAGTACATATACCTACAATTAGCGTAAGAATAGTACCAAAGAGGGTTCCTTTGAATCTTTGCTGCCCATTTATATTAAAATTAAATTGCGAAGAAAATAAGTCTAGTTTAGAATAAATCATGTATCTATTTAACTATTGTTTTAATCTAATTTTTTTTAATAATAATTATTATTATTTTTTACTTAAAAAAATTTATGGATTATTAATGTTAGTAAACTAGTTAGTTTAAAAACATAATTCCTTTGATTTAAAATTTTTATAACAAAAAAAAGAATCAATCAAAAACAAGTAAATAAAATAAGCTGTATATAATTTTACTTATTTGTTATTTATGCAAGAATAGATTACATATTTAAAAGTAAATTAAAATTTTTTGATAAATGACTATGAAAGATATGAGAAGTTATCTCCTTAAAAGATTATCAAATTTTTTGAATCTTAAAATATCTTAATTTTATTCGTTTAATCAAATAATTTACATATTTTACAAAAAATAAGTTTTAAAATGATATTTTATTAAAAATAAATAACTAATTTTGAATATTTTTTACAAGACCTTAAATTGTCTAAATTCATAAAAAATGAATAATTAAATGTATTTATTATCTAATTTAAAGAGCTATTTTTTACGAATTAAAATCTAATTATCGATTGTGTATTATATTAAATCAAAAGGTAATTAAATATTCCATCTTTAATAAAAAATACATTCAATTTTATATAAATAATTTAGAGTTTTTAAAAATATAGTTGCTGATAACTTGTTATTATTTATCTATGATCTTTTAAATATATTTTTGCCTTTATTTTATTTAAATAATCCTTTTATCAAATTGTGTATATTTATTTTAATTATTTTTTTTCAATAAAGTCTCTCTATTTAATTTGAATAACAGTACTAAATTGCTTATACATTAAATTAATTTTTTCAATATAATATCTCCTTTTTGTTTTGAATAATCCTTATCAATACTTCCTGATAAATAAGCTAATCCTACTTAAGAAAAATATTTCCTAATTATTTATCTTTCTCTGATATTTTTTTGAATCGTTTCTCTCAATAAAAATAGCCAATTTATAATCATAAGGTATTTTTATTGATAAATATTATTTTAAAATAAATTTTATCATAATTTTTTTATTTTAATTCAAAAATTTTTTATTAAAAATAATTTTAATAATTAGCTGTTAAGTTTTTATATTAATTCATAGCTCCTTCCTTTCAGATTTTCAGATGAATCATAAAAGTTATAAATATTAATAAGTTAAGAAATTTTTGCTTGATACCACCATTTTTAAGTTAGAAATAATAAATTATAAAACAATAAAATTATATTTTCTTTCTTTATGTATAAAATTTCATTAAGAATTTAATAATAATTCTTCTATACCACAATAACAGTTAAAACACCTGATTTGGTCATGAGTATTTCATAAAAATTAATATTTTTAAATCTTTAATAAAACTAAAAATTTTAGAATTTAATTTAAAAAAATTTTAAAGATACGCTTACTATTAAAAGATAAAAATGATTAGTTAAAAAAAGATATTTGAAAATCTAGAAGATGTAAAATACCATTTTCACTATTATTTCATAGTCTTATTTAATTTTAATATAAGTTATTGAACTCTTCTCTATAAAAATATACTGACCTAGAGATAGATTTTGGGTAAACAATTTTAATAATAAAATATATTGATTTTTTCTGCATTAAATTCTTACTATTTTATCTCAAAACCTATTTATTTATTTACTTATTTATTGTATTTAATATAAATATCAAAAGTTGTTATTAAATAGGCCCTTAAGGTGCATTAAAGCTATCTCAAGCTATTAAAATTTGCAATAATCTTTCTAATTTAATAATCTGCCTAAAGTAAATTAATTTTTTATTTTTCATATATTTTTTTTTGTTATTTATAAATAAAATTAAAAAATTTTTTTCTTAGATTATTTTAATTAGTATTTGATCAATTTTTATAATTTAAATTTTATTATATCATGCACATTTTTAATTTTTATCTATGTTTTTACCAATCTTTAATTTAAATTATAAATTAAAAGTAGCAATTCAATAGAGGATGTTGGAGCTTAAAAGTTAGCATCAGCTTTAGTGAACTTAACTAATCTTTCTAATTTAGAGCTTTACTTAAGGTTTTTTATTTGTGAACAGTTTAGTTAATTTGCTAATAGCTTCACATTTTTAGTTTTTTTTTTTTTCATATTTAGCATTTTTTATTAATCATCTTTTTCATTTATAAAAAAATTTTCTCGATTTTAGTTGATAGAATATTAATTATAAATTTTATTCAAACTAAAGTGGTAATTAAATTAGTGATTTTAGTGTATCGAACTTTGCATCTATTTTTGAAAACTGCACTAACCTCATAAATTTGAAATTAGACCTAAGGTAAAAGACTTTATTGACAGCTGAATTTATCTAAAAAATTTAAGAGAAAATATTTATTTTAAATAGTTTTTTGTTGAAAAATTTCATATTAAAAGGAATTCATTTTTTTATTTTCAAATAATAATTAATAATTTTTTCATTAATATTAAATTTAAACATATGTTAAAAATATTAAAAGCAATAATTAAATATGTGATATGGGGGCTTAAAGATTAGGTTCATTTTTATCAAATGGTTCCAAGCTTTAATATTTAGAACTTGGTCTTGTGTAAAAATTTTTTACATTCCTTCAAAGTTATCTTAAAAACAAATTATTGGAAAATAAATAATTTTTAAATATTTTAATTATTAAGATTTATTTATTATTTTTTAGTAAATGATTCTTAATTAAAAAAGAAATAAAAATAAGTAGATAAATAATTATATTTAAAAAATTAAAAGTTATTAACATTTATCTATTATTTTTTTAAAAAAGAATCTTTTATATTTTACAAATTAAATCCTAGTGTTACATTAATTTCACTTAAAAAAATATTGTAGATATAATTAAATTGGTGATTTAGGTATAAAAGGTTTAAGTTCTATTTTGGCAAATTATATTTAGCTTACTAAATTTTAACTTGATCTTTAGTAAAAATAATTTATTTATTTCTATTAAAGATTTTTAATTAATTTAAGGAGAAAATAAGATAATTTTTTAATTACCTGCTGGGTCTGGGTTTTTTGAAAATAACAAAGATTATTTAATTTGAATTATTATATTCTTACATTTTAGAAATAAAATTGTTTGTTTTTTTCCTTATTTTATTTTTCTAAACTCAATTTAAGTAAAAAATATTTTTTTTAATATGAAAAAGTGGTAATTTGATTAGTGATTTAGGCGCTTCTAGCATAGGTTACGCTCTTTAAAACTGCTTTTATTTAGCAAGCATATAAATTAATCTTGAGTAAAAAAATATTTTATTTTAATTCTTAGTGACATTACTTTTTTTGGCACAGTTTGTATGTATTATCATTTTAATAGATAATCTTAAATTATTAACTTAAATTGTTAATTTATTGTTTTTATTTTAAATTTATATTTAAATTTTAACCAAAAATATTTATGAAAAGTGACAATAAAATTGGCGATTTGGGTGTATCAAGCTTAGCCTCTGCTTTTTAAAACAGTTTTAATCTTACAATTTTAGTGCTTTCCCTAAAGTATATATATAATTTAACTTTACTTAATTGAAACTATTTCTTCATTTTATATAAGTGAAAAATTATTTTATAAAATCTAAAAATCATTTTAAAAACATAAAAAGTTATAATTTAGTCAATGAAACATCAAAATGGAGGTTAAGAAATAAATTTCTAAAATTAAAGAGATTAGTTATTTAATAAATATAATTATGATAAGATAAATTCATTATTAAATTTCATTTTATGTATTTAGTATATCAAAATATTAATTAATTTTTTAAATCTTTAATAATTCAAGATTAAAATATTGAAATAAATTTTAAAAAAATTTAAGCTTATCTATTTAAAAATTTAAAGCTTCCTTCTTTCTTACATTTTAAGGAAAGCTTTTTCTAAACTAAAATTTTATTGATGTATATAATTAAGTATTAACATCAAACATTTACTATTAACTTGTTTTATTAAAAAAAGTAAATTTTATTTAAAATTTTTATTTATGTTTTTGTTTCAGTCCTATTATTTATTTTTAAAACAAAACAAACATATATATCAAAACACTAATTTTTATTTTATAAAATCATGTAATTATTACCTTATGAACAAGTCTTTTGAATTTAATAGCCTTTGTTCTTATTTAATACTTTTCTTGATAATGTATCTAGATATTATACCTATTAATTCATTTATTAATAAAAGAATTTAAAAATGACTAAAAAAAATGTTTAATTTTAATTTTTTAAAAACAGAATAAAATTTTAATCACTCAAAAAATTAAGCAAATGTCAAAGTTGATAATTTTATAAACAATTTAAAAATAAATATCATTAATATTTTCAAGTGACCTATTTTACCTTAAATTGATAACAAAAAGGTAGAGCCTACTGCAGCTTTTTAGATCATTGATTAATTATAAAGCAGCCGAGTAACCAATTTTATTGCTTCTTTTAAAGAAATAAATACACATTGTTTAATAAATAAATTAATTATTATTAAATTAACTATGAAATTAATATAAATTTAAAAATCAAAGACATTTTTTGATAATTAATAATAAATATTTATTGAAGTTAAAAAAATCATTAATTTTCTTTTTAGGATAACCAATGTGCTAAAATAATAATGCATGTAAATTACTATAGATTTAGATTCAGGACTTAAAGATTTGTACATATTTTAAGAGCAGAACCTAAACTTTTAGCCCCCTCATCTTGAATCTCGTTACCTCTTTAAAAATATGGCATAATTAAATTATTATAAAAAATAGTTGAGTATTTTTATTATTTTAAACTCGTAAAATATTAATATTAATGATTACTAGATATTCAGTGTTAAAATTTAGAGGTTAGCACTCTTTTATAAATTAGAACTTAAAGCTTAAACACCTTGCGCACCAAGAATATTATCACTATTGTAAATATGATTAAAACTTATGCTAAAGAGTAAAAGCAAATAAATAAAATGATAATGTCTTACACACTTAAAATTTTTAATTTAAAAATATCTGAAAAATTTACCAAAGTTATAATGATACATTTGTAAGATTACTGCATGCTTATAGAGCAGTACTTAAACCTAATATACCCTAAGCACTTATCTAATTGAAACTTTTTATAAATTGAAGAAAATAAGTTATTTAATCAGAAAAATGGATATTTTATTAGATAAATTTCATCTAAAATATTAAGCATTAGAAGTAGAATTATAATAGAAACCATTTAATTTATTTTACTTGACATTGAGATATAGTTTAGCTAACTTCGTGTATTTTGCTAGAGCTAATCCTAAGATTTCTGCACTCTCATTTGTAATTTAATTGTTGCTTTTTGTATATAAGAAAAAATTAAATATTTAAAAAAAAAATTAACAAATTTTTTATTTCTACTTAAAATTTTTAAAATAAATAACTAAAAAGAATTTATTAATTTACAAAAGATCAAGTTTCAAAATTGAAAGATTTGTGCAGTTTTCTAAACCCTTTGATATAGCTTCAACCCCAGCATCACAAATTTAGTTTTTCCTTTAATATTTTGAGATTATTTTTAAAAGATTAATTAAATAATATATAAAATAATAAAGATGCGATAAAACCATTTTCAAGCTAAAGAAAATCAATTTAGATAACAAATTTAATGAATAAAATTGAGAAAGCCTTAAAAGTTAATTTATTCTCATAAAAATTAAAGCATAAATTTAAGCCAGTCTTTACCCTATCTTTAGTGTCAAATTTTAAACATTAATGCACTTTGCTAAAGCAGAACCTAAATCTAAAGCTCCTTAAATATGTATTTCGTTCCAACTTTTAAATATAAATAAAAGAATTATTTATTATTTTTATACATAATTTTAGAATATTTATCAATTATATAAAAATGTTCTCAATATAACATATTTTGAAATATTCTTAGAATGAAGAATTTTATAATTGATACTACTTTAGATTGATTTCAAGTTCTTCACAAGATGATAATGATAAAGTATTTAAGAGCTTGTTTTAATAAGAAAAAATAAATTAAAATTGTATTTAGATGTAATAAAAAGTATTTACATCTTCTAGTTTTCTAAATTATTATTTCTATTATATCATTTTTTTTAAAGCAATAATCTATGTATTATCAATCAAATCAAAAGTAAATTTAATATTAATAAAAAATTAATTTAGTTTTTTTTATATATATTTTAAAAATTTAATGAAGATGATACTTATCTCAACTTTAATTATTCTATTTTTTGTCAATCCTTTCTCTAAAAAAATTGTTTTAATTTTAATAATATATAACTTGTTCCAAAAATATGGAAACCATGATATAATTTAGAATAGGGTGATGATCTTTCCAAACTAATTCAATAAAATTATTTAAAAATAATTTTGAAATTTTAAAAAGATGTTTATTCAATTACACATAGACATAATTATTTATTAGGATCTAAAATACTAAAAATTATTTGATAAGTCAATTTAATTAAATATTATTTTATTTTTCACTAATTTTTCCATCTGATGATATTTATTCAGATTTTTCTGAGCCAGACTCATTTGATATTTTAAAATTTGAATCTTCTTTTAAATTTTCTTAAATTAAATCTTCATTATTTTCCTCCTAAATTTAAGAATCTTCTAAAATATTAGAATACTAATCCTCTTTAAATATATCACTTTCTATGTTAAAATCCTCTGAATAAATTTTATTCGAGTTATTATCTTCTTCTAATTAGTTATTAATCTATTAATAGTCAATATCTTGATCAATTTCATTTGAATTTTAAATACTAGCAGGATAACTTTGTTCTAATTCACTCTCATTTTCATTTTCATTTTATCCATCATTATGATTATCTTCATCCAATATATCACTATCGAATTCATTAACACTAACATATTGCTTTGACATACTTTCACTTTCTAGATCATTTTCTTCAGAATCGCTCTCATTTTCATTTTATTCATTACTATGATTATCTCCATCCTATATATTACTGTCAAATTCAATTAAACTATTATTTTTATTTGATTCTCTATCACTTTCTAGATTAAAATTATCTTCATAAATTTATTTTGAATTTTATTCTTAATTACTATGAAGTAATAAATTATTATTTTCTTGATCAATGTCATTAGAATAAATTTCCTTTTGACTAATATGTTGTTGAATACTGCTTTATTCCTCAGAGTCATCTAAATTTGAATTGCTAAAATCCTCATAATCTAACTCTACGTAATCTTGATCAGAAATAGAAAAACAAACTAATCTTGGTATTTTTCGAATTTTTCTTATTAACTTATTCTGCTGATTCTTTTTTAAACTATTTTTTATTAATTATTTTATTAAATTTTTAGATCATAAAAACTCCTGCGAATAAGCAAATAAGAAATTGATGATTTAAAAAATTAAACATTTATTAATATATGATAATTTGCCTTAAATGAATTAAGGTACTTTAAATTTAGTTTTTTTATTCAATTAAATATTTTTACTATATCCCAATAGAAAATTAGATAAGGTTTCTGTAATTTTATAAATGTTAACCAAAGTCTTCAATAATTTTATGATTTACTTTCAAACTTGTTTATTTAAATTAGTTTAATTAATCAATAATTTTTTTAACTTTTTTTAAATCAAAAAAGTTTCAAGCTAATTTATTTACGGTACTATAAGAGATAATTTTATTAACTATTTACAACCTTTCAGAGCTAATCCAACCTAAGATAAACACTGACCATTGAGATCATGACTTTTGAAAAAAATTGTTTAACATAAAAGTGAAAAATAATAAATAAAGAATACCAGAAACCTAAATAAAATGCTTAGAGATTTATTAAATTCTATAAAGGAAAACATAAATTGTAATATCCTTTAGAAGTGGAATTTGATTTAAAATATCTAGTATTAACAATTATTTTTATTTTTTTTATATTTACAGATTTAGCTATATTTAAACCTAATTTAGATAATCTTTTGTCTCTAAGTTAGATATTTCTTTATTAATAATACAAAATTTAAAATTAATTTTATTTATTAATTTAAAAAATAACCCAAAAGTTAGCACTAATTCTTGCAAATTTTAGCATTTTGCTATTGCAATTCCTAAACTTTCAAAATCTTCATCATTAATGTAACTCGGTTCATGTAAAGATATGTAAAGTTGAGTAAGTTTTGCACAAGTAGGGATAGCTTTAGTAAATTTTGATAATTCTTTGTTATCTAGATCACTTCCGCTAATTCAATTTATCAAAAATAATTTTTGTGATATAATATAAAATATCACTTAAAATATTTTTAAAATATTAATTTGTATTTTAGAGTTAATTGCTTTATAAATTAAAACTTACAATAATAAAATGATCAATTTTTAAAGATTCTTATTCCCTTTTATGCATGAAGCTAAACCAGCACTAATTTTTGCATCAGTATGAATTTATCTTTTGAAGGAAATGTAATAAAAATAATATTTAAATTAAAATTGAAAAATTATAATATAAATTACGTTATATTGAATCTCAAAGCACGTAATTACTTTAATTTTGATAATTTTGTTCCTAATATATGTAATTACTTTACATATTATTCAATTGATTACCTCTCATCTCTATTTTTGTGAATAATATTCAAAATTTGGAATTTATCTTTTAAAATTTATAGATATTATACGAAAAATGAGCTTAGAAATCTCTGAGATTGACATACTTTTCAATATTAGAAATTTTTTCTAGAGAATCCTTATCGCTAATTTTTATAAAATATGTAATTATAATAAATTTAATATTTAAACTAAGTGGTAATCAATTATTTAAATATTATTTTTTAAATTATTTATTTTATCAAAATATGATTTTTACTATATAGAAATGAAACCTTGAAGAGCTTTTAAATTTAAAATAATTTCAATCTTTTAAAATTAATGAAATCATATTTTAGTAAATAGATCAATTAAATTAATTTAAAAAATTGAGTTTTTCTTTAGTTGATGGTAGAAATGACAAAAATTAATCAAGAATTTCTTATTTACCCTAAATCTATGGAGAGAGTCTTTTAAATTAAAAAATTATCTTCTCCTATCTTTATTTTGAATAAAAAGTATTAATATATTATAAATTTATGAAATAAAATAAGTAATTTATTTAGTTTAAAAAATACATTATTTTAACTTGCTTATGATTTCTAAATGGTATCCATGATTACTTTACTTATTAACTATTTTTTTTATTTATTTGAAATTTAATTAGAAAGAACTTTTCTTTGAGATCATTTAAAAATATGAATATTTTATTAACAAAGAATTTTTATATTTAAAAAACGAGCATTTTAAATTAATTATAATATAAAATTAAATAGATAACTTTTTAAAGTAGAATTAATTTACAAAAATAATTATCACCTGAATAACATTTTTAAATTTATTTTCCTGTTTTTTTTAAATAAATAATTCAAAGAAATAAATTAAGTAGGTAATACTTTTAGAATTTTATTTATAAATTAATTATTCAAAGATATTTACTTTTTTAGCAAAAATAAATATTATTTTTTTCTAAATTTATATAATCTGATTAAAATTATATTTATAAATGAAATAAATTAAAAAATATTTATTTTTTTATATAAAAACAATTTTAACAAATATTATTTTACTAATAAAATAAGTGCATAATAATATAATTAATTCAAGATTAAATAGTAATTGTATTTAATTTTAATTATTATAAAACCTGAGTCTACTGCTTTATCTTTTTTTCATTATATAATAACTAAAGATAATTAAGATTTTATTATTTTTGCTATTTTAAGAAAATAAAGTTATTTTTTAAATTATATAAAATAATTAAATTACTTATAAGCAATGGACTAGTTTGTATTTGACTAAACTTTTGAGTTTTTTCCATTTTAATTTAGAATTGGTTAAAGCTTGCTTATTTCTGCAAAAGTTGCAAAAAGACAGAATATTGTTTATTTATTACTTTGATAATAGCTTTAATATTACTTAGAATATGAAATAGACATTTATTATTACTATCAAAATAGCACTGATAATGATTGATGCAATGTTCTTAATTTGAATAGAGTAGCTAATAAAAACCATTAAAGTAATAGTAAAAATAGATATATCCATTTGTCTTATGCAAAGATTATCAATATGGTTTACTTTAAAAGGATTTACTAAAAATTATTTAATTAAAATAAAAAAGTTATTTTATGATTTAATTTAATTTACTTATTATATTTATCAGTTTTTGGCATAAAAATATAGCAAGCATCAAAGATATTTTTTATATTTAATCTGCAAGCTGTATTTTTAGAATAAATATAATTATGAAAATTTAAATCTATCTAAATAAATCCCAGTAATATGCTTTATCTTCCTTATATCCAGATGAAAAATGTCTAAAAGAAAATATTATGAAGACACTTTGTTTATACTTTTTAATAACTATCATTTAAAGCAAAGGTATAAAAACAGCCCAGAATATTAGAAGAGGTATAAAAACATAGGTTGATATTTTTTTATGATCTTCATCACATCTAATTTGTGTTGAGTAGCTATTATAATAATAATTATCCATCTTGTTGCAAATTATCTAATTTTATTGTGAAAAAAAAAAATGCTTTTCAATCTAATTTTTTATAGTTAATTAAAGTTGAAAATTGAAAAAAATAGATATTTTACATTTGAACTCAAGATATTTACTATCTATGGTGAATAAATAAAGTAAGTGAGACTAGAAATTAAAGTAAAAAACTTAAGCTTATAATTTAAAGTGAAATCTAACATTTCTCTTGACCTAGAAAATTTGAATTTAAAAAAAATAATTCCTAGACATATTAAGAAGGTAAGGCTAGCAACTATGAAAATAAGTGCCTAAGAAATTAACAATTTAAAGTAAGACAAAGGAATTATGGTAATATAGCAATCAAAGGATCTTAAAATAAATTCACTTTATCTAACTAAAGCTATTAAAACAAAAGTAAATGGCCAAGGAATTTGAAGTTGAAGTTCAGTAGTCATAAATAGTAACTAAAAATAGCACAGCATTATTTTAAAAATTGTTATTTTTTAACTATTATCCTTATTTAGATACTCAATCAAACACCTTACATATTCAAATATTCCTTCAGTTTTATATTTTTAGCATTATTTGTAAGCTTGATATAATGTGTTCCATATATTAAACACAATAATAACTGTGATAGCAATAGAAGCTATTTAAATTGTGATTCCTATTAATACAGTTATTGTAATATTTTCAGGTGTGCATCTATTAAAAAATGAATAATTAATTTAATTGATTATTTATTCAATAAAAATAAAATAATACTTTTAACAACTAAACTGTTTGTTCCTCATATACTTATTTTACCAATAAATACCTTAATAATCACAGTCTTCACAAAATATTCCTACATTACCTTAATAAAATATTTTTTAATCTTAATGTTTGGTGAGTAAAATTGTTAATTTTAATTCAGTTTAATTAATTTACAAATTAATTTTGAGTAAATTAAATATTTTTAATTTAATTAACATTCAAATGAATTTTTGGATAAATTAACAAGCAATTTGATAAATACCTTCTTGACAATAATAAATATTCCAATTTGAAGATCTTAATGAATTTGCAACAGACACATTTCTTGAAATATCTCCTATACAGTTTTCTAGCCAATTACTGCATTGCTTTATGATATCTGTGTTATTGTTTAATCTGAAAAATCCATCTGGTAAGCCTATATTGCTATTAGAGCATTAGAATGATGAAGATTAGCATTTTTAACAAGTAGATTGGCCAGATTTAATATTATATGTTTTTTCTAAGCACTCTTAGCATGAGTCATATGTATTGTTAATTAAACTGCTCCTATACCCAGCTGGGCACTCATCAATAATTTTTAACTTGAATTCAAATGTAATATCTGTAAGTATTTTATCAATATCCCCTTGTGCATATTAAACTTATTTAATTCTATCGCATTATAAAATTACCTGCTATACTTACTTAAATTTCCCATAAACTTCAAGGATACTCAAATCGAACATGTTATCTTGAAATGTTAAATTACCATTTCTTAGCATCAAGTTGTTTCTAACAAAAGGATCATTAATAGTTTTTACCTCTAATTTTATATTATCATTTTCAATAGCTTTGTATATCTGTTAACGACTGTTACTGGTTAGAAATACTGTAAATTAGCCCTGTTATAAAAATTTTAAAAATAATTTACAGGTAAAGTAAAAAAAATGTATAAATTACCCCAATTTTTCCTGATGGTACTGATATAGTGTCATTTTACTGTAGTAATTTATTGTTATAATACACAAGATATGATGTTGGAAAGCCAGTCATGTCAGATCCTTATTGACTAGCTTTGTTACCTAAAATAAAACTATTCTTAAGAGATGGAACATTAAATGATGAATAATAACCTCCTCCACTTTGTGCTTAATTATATAGTATATAAGTATTTTAGATTAAAATATTGTATAACTGATAGTAATCTTGTAATATTTTATCATTTATCATGTTTAGTTAAATTAAATTGAATATTCCACCACCTAAATTATTAGCTTTATTATTTGAGATTGTGGTGTTTAAAATCTAAGATTCAATATTTAAATAATAAATTGCTCCTCCGTTGTTTAATGATGTGTTATTTTTAAATTAGTTTTTGAATAGTTAAGCTTTTTTAATAGGGTTTTATTTATTTTCAAGCAGTCTGTACTATTAGCTTAACATTTGAATATAATTAGATGACTGCAAGAATATTCCAGCTCCGTTTTAACTAAGATTATTTTAAAAAATAGAATTCTAAATTGATGCTTCTCCACTTATTTCAAGATTTAAGTTTCCATTTACACATTGTATACATGTAAGATTATCAACGGTAATGTATTGTATATCTATTGATTTCGCTTTAAGCTTGATTAATTGAGATTATCCTAATGAGGAAGAGATATGTGAGAAGTTTACAGAATTCAAAAAAATGTAATTTGCTTCTACATGTATCATTTCTTAATCTATCTAAGTTTGATAATATTAAGAGAATGAATCCATATAGGAGTAGGCCTCAATTACATAAATAGGAAGGGGTAATATCTCTTATTATTCCTTTAAGAATGTATCTTAAAATGAGATTATTTGTTAAAATTTAAGATTAGTTATAGTAACTTATGTAGCTCTGTTAATAAATATATAATAATACTACAGATTCTACCTTAATGAATTTTTTAGGGATCTTTACATTTGCTAAATTTACTCTTTCATGTTTATGATTGAGTTGAATATTTAGCAATCTTGAAGTTAAACTATTATTTTTTGATTTTCAAAACCATCAATGTATAAAATAATTGACTAAAGGAGTGAAAAATTATTTTCAAAGATTACTGAATTAAAATTCACAAAAATCTTTACATTTGTTTTTTCTATATAAAACACACCTCCTTCTATTGAATAATTATTCTAGAAGGAGCTATCTTCTACTGTAATATCTAAGAAATGAGAAAGCCTAGTCTGGATATAAATAGCACCACCCATACTATTTAAATTATCAATAAAAGCAGAATTATTTTAAAAATAGCTATTTTTTATTAACAGTTAACCTAATCCAGTACTGCTAATGAATAATGCTCCTCCATTAATTGCTTTTTATCCTACAAATGACGATTCTGTAATTTTTATTTATTCTGCTTACAAATAAGCAAATCCTCCAATTAGATAGGAGTTTGGAGATTAATCTAGCAACGTTAAGAATTAAGACTATTATATTTCTATATCATAAGAAATAACATATATTACAGGACTTGATAATTACGTCTAATTATCTATACAGATTGTGTTTTTAAATACTATTTGACCTTATTGACTGATTATGTAAAATCCTGGACTTGTGTACAAGTACTTTACCTTTAAATTAATAAATAATAGAATTAAAAACTTACATAAAAATTAAAATAATATATTTAATAATACAGTTGATTGAACTAAGGTTGATAAATTGTTATTTTTAAGAGTGACATCTATGAGAGTTAAGACAGCTTGTTGTTTATTATTAACTATAAATAAACCAACATTTTTTTAAAGATTACTTACAGTAAACTAATTGTTATTTGCATTCAAATCTTAAATTTTAATTGATATTTTTTGGTTTAAACCTTACATGTTGGCAATACTAAAGATAGTTGATGTCGAGATAGTATTTAATATTTACAGTTTAAAAATATGGAGACTTTATATAATGTTATTAATTTAGAATTAATCACATAAAAATGTATCTTTGCCAGTCACAAATCCTCTACTTAATGATATATTTTAGATATATGATAATTATAAAATAGTAGAAAAGTAGGAATTATTTGCAGTAAATTTGTTGAAAGTAAAGGATAAAGCATATTAAATGCTTACAAAGACACTACTATGCTAATTAATATATTTATTATCTGCTGTAACGTTAAATAATCTTATTTCTATCTAATCATTTTATGAGTTATCAGTTCCTTTTAGAGCAAAAAGCAATCCATTGCTTGAAAATATAGTGTTTTATAAAAAAGTAATATCATTAAGAAAGTAATTAATTTAGCTAGAATATGTTGCTTTAGGTTGTTAATAAGCTTCAAATATATTGTAATTTATAAATGTATTATTATATATAATTAGTTTAGATATTTAGAGTAAATTTAGCTGAAATAAAGAGTTAAATTTTTCATTAGTAAAATTATTTTAAGATAAGGTTATATTATTAATCTAATTTAGTGTAAAAAAGTTAAATGATAGCATTTAGCTGTTAGAATTTATCTAATTATTTTAAATAGATACATCATTCCAATTTTAAAAAGTGCTCTAATCTATTTAGTTTTGTTGTAAGTTCAAAAATATGGAGCTGTTTGAAAAGATATTTTGCTTAATTATTACACTCTGAAATTCAATGTAGAGATTCCCAGCTAAGAGATTTATAAACTAACCTTAGTTAAAGTTCATCTATTCAATAAAAAAAATTTAAATTTTAATCATTTGCTTAATCAGATGTAATAAATAAATAGAATGTTTTAAATTCACAAACATCTACACAAATATTTTAAAAATTTGATAATGAAAAGTAGATTAGATACATACATCAATAAATGTTTTAACATATTTATGATATCTGCTTATGAATTATACAAATTTCATGATAAAATTGGGGGAGGGGAGGGGAGGGGGAGTAATATTAAAATTATAAGACCTAAACACTTACGTTTAAAATTGAGACATTGCGAGCCATAAAAAATGTTCTTTTATTTTTTAGCAGCTAAGTAAATCTTAGATCAATAAAGCTGTTTTAGCTTACATAAAATCCTTAAATTTTAACATTGTTGAGAGACAAAAAATTCTTAAGATCTTGAATTTAAAATATAAAGTTATTTTGAATATTGTATGAGTTGATAATATCGATATTAGTAAAATTAACACTTATCATTGAGGGACTGCTAATTATAAACCCAAATTTTTAAGATTCAATGTTTGAGTTTTAGCTTGAAGTCATCATCTGAAGATTAAAAAGGGTGACATGAGTAAACCCCTAAATTTAAATAGGTTTACTTGTATAAATAGTTGATTTAGAAGTAGCTTGATTTTTGATAGTCAGCTAAAATCTTTGAAGACCGAAAATATAATTTAAGATATTTGTATTGATTTAAATGCTTTGATAGATAATACATTCGCTTTAGTTTATGATTAATTCAACATCTATAAATTCAACACCCATTTCGTTATAGAAAATTAAATATTTAGTTAAATCTGTCTTATCTATTATCACTTAATCCCAATTTATTTCAGAAGACCTTTAGATATTCAAAGGTTAATTTTAAGAGCCATCTCCAATATTATCTTGACTAGATCCGCAATAACCATAAATTTGCTTTTTAATTGTTTAATAAGTGCAACCTTAATCTGATTTCATGCACAAAATGCATTTTTATCTATAGCTGTCATATAACCATTTATATTAGCTTTGCTCACTTAATGGAATAATTTAAGGAATAGGTAAGTTATCTTTGCATTTTTTACAAAGAGCACCATAAATATTATAAGGATTTGTTGATGTATCGCCTATTTTTTCGCAAACTTAACATCTTTTTGTAATTATTTAAAATTAAATATAATTTTTATTTAATTTTGATGTATTTTTTGAATTAAATAATTTTCTACTAATTTTTTTTTGGAAATTATTAAAAATAAATTTTGCTTTATTTAATTCACTTTTTAATAAAAATAGAATTTTTACGGATAAGGACAAATGTGACATGCAGTATGGTTTTAATTGAAATTAAGCATTTAGCTGAACTAAATATAGCTATTACCTTTTGAGTTAAACAAATGAAATAGAGAAATATAACCAAATATACTCTAAATCTATTCCATTAGGTATTGCTAATCACATAGTTAGCATTTAAATATTTCATTTTTATATATCTAACAAGTCTTACATGTTTTATCGCATTGCTTTAAAATGCATTTATAATTTTAAAAGTAGTAGTCATCACTGCATGATGTGCAATATAAAGTAGCTGGGTTGCTAAAAACTAAATTTTAGCGAAATTTAAGAGAATAGAATGGTTGGTTGTATATTAATTAGTCACTAAAATTTATTATTCCATCACCTAAAATTTTTAATTTAAAAGTTCAAAAGTAATTAATTTTATGATGAAAAGAATTTACTCAAAAAACAGCCATTGCATCCATCTGGGCATTTTTAGCAACCCTACAATGTAACTACATAGTCTTTTTCACATTTTATGCATTGGTAAATATAGTTGTCCTCTGATATATATGAGTAGCACTACAAACAATTTTAAATCTTTTTTAAATAAAAATATTTAATTTTTATAAAAAATTATAGAGTTTTTGAGAAACTAACTTACATTTTTTTAACATTATTATACTTGTTGTATAGAATCATCATAGGTAAGAGCATTTTCGTACATACAAGTGTTTGTAAAGCAGCTATAACAATATGTTTGGAATTATTAAGAGTTATAATCAACATTATAAAGGACAATATTTTAGCAATTAGCAATACTTTTAATAAAGGTACCTATAAAAAATTAAATCGTAGAGCAATAAGTATTTTAGATGTTTATGTATTGATAAGAACATTTAAAACAAAATGCAATTGCGTTTTAGCTCAGTTTCCAAGAATACTGTGTTAAAATATACGGGTTTTAATTTTATACAATGTATAATTCAGTCAGGCAGTTTTAAATTACTTGTTAACTGCACTTATCATCTATGATTTTAATAAATAAACATTAAATAAAGATAAATATTAAAATTTTATTTACCATCAGAAAATATGTAATTTGGATTGGCACATGCTAGGCATTTATAAATTAAGCTTGTTGAATAAGTAAATTTTGGATCGAAATTCAAGCTATTTGAATGGTTGTAGTTTGGCATCCCTATTTGAAAATATTTTTATAATTTGAAATAAATTAGTTTAAACTATATTATTTATGATTAATAATTCAAATTTTAAATAGAAGATAAATTTTATATAACAAATTGATAAACTTAAAAAAAATGTAAAGATAATAATGATGTTAATAAGAAAGTTTCTTAAATTTTGTTAAATAGTTTTAAATTTATAATAAATCTTTTAAGAAATTAAATATTTTTTGTTTTTGCTGATAATAAGGGTGATAAACAAAATATTTATTTGAGTTTATAATTTAGATTTTTCCAGTTGTGATAAATCTTATATAAAATTTTAAGTAAAAATTTTTAAGCTTTTGCAGCTCTGCTTGATAATAACTCAAATTATATAAAATATTTATTAAAATAATAAAAGGAATATTTGCAAAATTATTACCTGTATAACAATTTTAGCAACTAATATGGCATTGAGTACATTCTTTATAAGTTGGCTTTTAAGTATAACCAAACTTACAGCTAGTGCATCTGATTGAATATTCATCAGGAGTAAGTTTTTGTAATAACTATTAGCTATATTAATCTTAAACCTCGCTCCAGTTAATGCTTTGTTAATTATAAAATCCACCATAAATACAGTTATCACAGTTATCTGGACATTTATTACATTCACCTGTAAAATGGAGAGCATATTTTTGTTTGCATTTCAAGCATTGACTCTTTTAAGTAGTCTAATTAAATATACATTCTAAGCATTAATCATTACCTAGTTTGATATTTCAGAGTTTAGAATTATTAGATTTTTAAATAAATATAACTTACATTTTGTTTCAAAGTAAAATTGTAATTATCTGCTTGATAAGATTTTGCTTAAAGATACTTGCTAATAGTAATTTATTTATTTTAAATACTCTAAACTTACTATTTGATTATTACTATTGAACTCAAATTGAATAAAATTCTGGCAATCAATTAAAGAATTTTACTATAATACTCTACTTGATATGTAGTCATAATACTAAACTTCTTAAATAGATATAGGAAAGCTATATTAATTATATCTTTTAATAAAAAAATTTTAATATTTTGAAATTATATCTAATATAATTATTTACATAGATCCTTTATTGATGCCATCCTGCGTACACTACAAAAATATAGTATTTTATTGGTAGAATTAATTCTCTTCATAATTTAATTGATATTAAATAGCTCTAAAATTTTGAATTGGAGCACAAATTATTTTTTATGGACTAATCTGTATGAGATAGTAATCTTAAGAGCATCTAGTACAGATATCTTTGCTCTAACACTAAAAGCAACTTATATGTTTAAATAAATATTAAGCATTTAGAAATTTTAACTTATTTTAAAATAATATACTTCATAGGACATGGCTGTGAATCTTATGGACAAGTACTCAGAGGAATGTAAAGAAGATTGATTAAAGTTAAAAATTAATTTATTATTTAAGATTAGAGTTAAATAGATTATTATTCTGCCAAGCTATAGCATTTATCATCTCCAGGTTATTTAAAATTAATTGGGCATGACTAACAATTTTAATTGTTTTAAAGTGTTGAACACATTCTAACCTAGTTTGTACACATGGTTTAGTAATCAGGATTTTCAAAAATTTTAGTTAAGTATTCGTTTGTATTTTAAATTTGACATGGAATATCTGATCTTAACTAACTTAAGCATTAATTATAACTTAATTTTATTTCAGTAGTTGGGGTACAAGTTTCTTATTTATTAAATTTTGAAAAAATATAACTTAATAAGAAAAACATTTAATTTTATTTTACATTTCGCTTAATTTTTGCATGTCTTAGGAGGGCAATAATTACATGTATTTGATCTATAGTAGGAGCAATTTCCTTTTTATAATTAAAATATATTAAATTTTTGATTTAAAAAAATATGTAACCATTTCTCTTGTTTATTAATGAAATATTAGTTACTTTATTTTTATTATATGATTTTTGTGTTTTAAAAAATCAATTTTTTTACCTCTAAAATCTGAGCAGAGTTAATTTTCATATGTTAATAATTAGCATTGTTTACTCTATGGTATTAAACAACTAGTTGGATCACATTGAAAACAATTTTAGTTTTGATTGTTACAAGTTTAATCTATTAAGGAGCAAATACCAGGAATCATTTTAGTGCAAAATTTAGTGTCAGAGTTAAGACAATATTATCCAAATGCGCAAATTTACTATATTAAAAATGTTTATCCTTACAAAAATTTAAATTAAGTTGTTTACCGCAAGCTAATTAGGATTGTTTTTCGTTATACATGAATTATTGTAAGTAGCTCCTTTTTTATTAAAATATAAAATTTTTTAGATTTTGTTTGAGGATGTAACAAAAAAAAAATGCTTGATGAAGAAGTAATTTTTGATTATCAGCTAAATAAATTAGAAAAAATAATCAAATAGAGCAATGAAAAATTTAATTTATAACTTGGATCTTTAAACAAGTAATGATAAATATTTAAGAAACTGAAAAGGTTTATAAGATATGTTTATTTTTACACAATTTGTAATAATTTTTAGGTAAATAGATATTTTGTGGGAAAAGTGTAAATAAATATCCAAAGAATACATGAATGAGTAAATAAATAGAATGAAATATATCTCTTTTCTAAATTAATTTGTGATTAATTTTAAAATCAAAATTTATCAGCAAAGAATAATCTATTGATTTTATAATAATTCACCTTTCAATCAAAAATTAAAAAAGTTTGAGAAGATGTTTGTTTTCTTTCATGAGTTTTAATTTTTGCTTATAGGAGAATTGTTTGTTATATAGTTAATATTAAATTAATTAAACAAATAATTGAGTGGCAAAATACCTATTATATCATTGATTTCATCTATTTTAATGCAATATGCATTCTCTGTGCTTACATTCATCATACAATACCTATTAGTTAATTAAAAATTCATAAAACAAAAAAGTCTTACTGTAGAAAGAAAAACGCAAATAAGAAAAATAAGAAAAGTTTAAAATTTCTACATATATTTGCATTACACAGCTGCTGTTTATTTTTCTGTAAGGCATTAATATTTTAAATCTCTTCCAATATAAATATTATCATAAATACGACAAGAGTCATTATATATGCAATACCCTTATGCACATTTAATAGCCTTTGTTTAACCTACTAACAAGCATTTTCCATCATCATCAGCTCCATATCTTTATAGCTAATCACCTGAAGTACAACCATTACTATTCTGATAGTTTAGATAGTAGCAGTAATAATTATAATAACATATATCTAAGCTAAATTAGCAATCAATAAGCTTTAATTTCTATGTGCAAGGAATGGCTATTTGGCAATTTTAATTTATATCCTTAGCAAGAATTTCATTTTTAATTGCCTAACATGAGTTATTTAAAATACAGAATCCATCAAAGCATTGTATTAAAGGATACTAAGAGGTACCTTAATCCAAGCAGTGGTCTAGAATAAGCTATTTACCTAAATAACCTTGTGCGCTACTTAGAAGTACACAATTATTATCTGAATCCAAGCAGTAGTTTGGGGCACAATTTTTAGAGTTTTAACTTTATTAATCTAATGATTAGCAGGAGTCATCATTATAATTTTTGGCTACTCTTTCTTCGATATTTGGGTCTAACAAAACACAATTATTCCCATTGCTATTTTTTACTAAGCAATAGTTATATCTGCATCTAATTTTAAAAATAAAATAATTGTAAAGTTAAAAAATATAGTAAATTTTTTAAATTATAATTTCACTAGAAAGATTTTTCCTTTTACTTGAAAGGAGAAGTTTATTAATTTCAAAATGCTATTTTAACTTCATGTTTTTATTATTCAAATTGAAAAAAGGTATTTTTTGATGATTGATTGATTACCTATAATAATTGTTATCTATTGGTGAAGCTAAACATATTTGTTATAAATCTGAACCTATTATCGAATAAGAATTTTAATTAATGTTTTGACAGCTGTAACCTTTCTAATTTTTATAAATGCAGTAGTTAGAAACGCAAAACTTTATTTAATTAGGAACATAACCACTAAAATAACAATCTCCATCTACAGTTTTTCCCTTTTTAATATGATAAATGAATACTAGTTATTTTAAAATGTAAATTATTACTAATATGTTAGAATCAGCTACAATCAATGTGCATACTGAATCTTAATTTAATCGATATTAGCAAACTCCATCTAAATATTAATAGCAAGTTATGTTTTTAGATTAAGTATACTAGCAATTCCCATTATAAATCCCTATAAAATTCTTCAAAGTACTAATTTATAAACAATCCTAACTACCCCCATTTTATTATAAGCAATATCCATCAGAACATATTTTACAATTGGTATTTTATCTACAAATTCTTTTGTTATCAGAGCAAATATTATTCATTTTTAATATCTAATTAAAACTATTTTGATTTTAGACATTTCCTATTCCATTATTTATTGTAATATTATTTATACAATCTAATCTATTTGAAAAGACGGAATATTCATTAATATATGTTGCTATTTTATAAAAAATTATTATAAAATAATTCTAAATTTTAAATCTTACAATTAAAAATATCGTTATAGTTAAAATAGTAGAGAGTCCCTTCTTTACATCCTGAATTTTAATTTACAGTAATATTCACTAAAGTTATACAAGCAATATCTGTATGTTGATTTAAATAATCCACATAATATTTGGTGGGATCAAAGTAAAGACAATCTATGCCTACATCTGTATTATTTTTTATTTGAAGTAATTAAGAATTAGTAAATTTAAAAATATTTATAATTAGCAAAAATAAAATAGTTGTATATTTTTTCATTCTATATTATATTATTAGGTTATGATAATTATTCAACTCTAAATTTTTTACTTATTTTTATTATTTCGTTTATCTTAATTTTTTTTAAATTATTTATTTAATAAAATTAAGATATTTATTTGTGAGATAATCTCCCTTCTAAAAGCCTTTAAATAATTTTTTTTTTTGGATTTTAAATTAGAAAAAAAGTAGGGATTCTCAGTAACAAAATAATTTGATTATATTCATTTATAAAATAAACTAAAAAAACTATAAATTATTAAAAATAAGAAAATGATATATACAATTTTTTGTTCAATTTTATGTGAGTTTTAATATAAATAGTTTTTATTTTGAAACAAATAGTCAAATACTTAAAAAAACCAATATTTTAAAGTGAGAGATAAATTATTACACTTTTTACTTACTTAATTTGATTGAATTACTAATTATTTATTCATTTTTGATGATTAGTTTTTAGAGTTTTTTTTATAATTTAGATAGATTAAAAGCCATAAATTTTATTAAACAAAATTTTATAATTAGTTGATTAGAATTAATCAAAATTTACTTGGATTAATAAAATATAAACTGATAAAACCTAATTTGAAATATTACAATTATTACTATTATGTTATGCACAAAGAAAAAATCCTAAATTAGTTTTTGATTTGTATATTTCTTGAACAAATAAAAATAGGAACGAGTTATTACTTACATATCTTTTCAAATTAACTAAAAAAAATTTTACTTCAATTCTAATATAAAAGAACTATTAAAAAAAATTTATAAATTTATAATTAAAATTTTTTTAATTCTATTTTATTGTTCAAATAATTAAAATTAGTCGTATTTCTTAATTTTTATTTAAAAGCGAGATAACTTAGATTTTATGTATTTGTCTTTTTTATAATATTTTAAAATTCCAAAAATGTGTTTATTTAGTACATTATTTCGCTTTTTTCATAAATAATTCAATTTTATAAGAAATATAAATTGTAATAAATAATATATATATCTCAAAGTATTCTACTTAAAAAAATTAAATTTATTGTATATTTTTACTTACCTTTTTATTATTGAATGAATAAATCATTACTTTTTTGGAAATTTTGAATTTTGATTCTATTGTAAAATTAGGGTAAATATTGTTTTCAAAAATATTTGTTTTATTCAAGAGCACTATCTGTATTTACAAAAAAGGCATAGTGAGTAAATTTATATGTATATTTGATAATAATTTATAAAAATATTTAAATTACAGTGCGTATTTAAATAAGAATAATCTATTAACTTGTTGTTTTTAATTAGAAAAATTATGGATAAAGTAATTTAATATTTTAATTAAGATTTTTATTGAAAATTACGTTTTCATCAATCATAAAAGCAAAAAAAAAAAAATGAAATCATAGAAATAATAATTTTATTAAAAACTAGAAGATGTAATATCGCTTTCAATTATTTAGAAGCTAATTTTATTTTTATTCTTAAAATAGTTCTAAAGCTCTTCTATTTAGTCTCATTATAATCTTAAAATTGATCTCAGGTAAGAATAATTAAAAAAAACAAAAAAAATGATTAAATTTTGTCTAAATAAAAAATTTTTATTTTAAATTATCAAGATCCCTAATTTCTTTGGTGATTAAACATTTTTTTTTTGTAGACGTTTTCTTAAATGTTTACATTTTATAAAATTCTATTTTTTTATTTTTAAAAATGCAATATTAAGCTTATTAAAAATATTAAAAGGGAAAATAAAATATTTTCATAGGGAATATCAAAATTAATTTCAGCACTAGAATAATGCAAAAATCTTACCAATTTGAAACTCTTGCTTGAGTAAAAAATAATTTCTTTTATATTAAAAGTTACCTAAAGCAATAGAAAAACTTAATTAAACAAATTTAATCTATAAAATTGAATATACTATGTAATTAAAATGGAGATTCGATGATCATTTATCTAATTTTATGATAAATACTTATATTATGCTAAATAAATCAAAAAGATAAAATTAAATTGGCCCATAAGGTACGTCAGATTTAGGTCTTGCTTTATCAAATTGCAAAAATCTCTAATATTTAACACTTTATCTATGGTAAAAAAAAAATTATTTATTTTTTTATAATTATTTTCATAAACTTCAAATTAAATCAGTAAAATATATTATTTTGGTTTAATTTCCTTTCTTTTAATAGTTTTAATATTTTCACTTTTTAATTTTGTTTCTTTTAAATTCTAGTTTCATCTTAATTTTTACATTTTAAATTTATTTTTAATAAATAAAAAAGTGGGAATTTAATTTCTGATGAAGGAGCAAAAGGTTTAGGTCAAGCTTTAGCAAATTGCCCCAACCTCTCAAATTTGATACTTGATATGCAGTAAAAAATTTTTTAGCTAATATGCACTCAGGAAATTTTATTTTTTTAACTTATTTGAGTTTATCAAATTAATTCCTTGTTATTTTTCAATTAATTTTTTCATAATAAATGATTATTTAATGGTAACTATGTAAAAAGGTAAAATTAGATAGAAGCTCAGGGTGCTTTAGGCTTAGGGTTTGGTATATCAAAATGTTCAAATATTTCTAATTTAACTCTCTATCTTGAGTATAATTATTATTATTATTTTTAAATAATTATTTCTAATAAAAAATTAACTTACAAATATAATAAAAATATTTTTAGTTTTTATTTTATTGCTTTTTTTATTATTTTTAAATTCTAAAATAATATGTAATAATTATTTTTATTTTAAACTTATTCTTCTTTTTATTCTTTAATTTTCTTAAAATTATTATGAACTTTTCTGATAATCTAAATAATCGTATTTAATAAATAAAAGGTACAATAAGATTGGAGATGAGGGTATATCAGGATTAAGTTCGACTTTAATAAATTGCACTAAGCTCAGAAATTTTGAATTAAATCTCTAGTAAAATCATTTTATTTATTTTTAATCAAATTATTTCTTTTTTGATTTATATAAGAAAATAAATTTATTTAAAATAAACTTTAGTTTTATTAATCATTTTCTTAATTTTTTTCAAATTTCTCTCATTTTAATTTCTGAGATTTTTCTTTTTTATCAAAAAGTGGCAATTAAATTGGTGTTTAGGGTTCAATTAACTTAGGTATAGCTTTAACAAAGTATGCAAGCCTCATTAATTTATAACTCTACATTGAGTAAAAAAAATTAATTTTTGCTTTCAATAAATAATATTTCTTTCTAAATATGTTTAAACAAATAAACTCTCATAACATAATTATTTTAACTCTGTTTTTAGTATTATTGACTACATATATAATAATTAAATATGCTCTTCTTGGCTTTTAAGTTTGTAGTTTCATATATTTGACCTTTACATTTTCATATTAAAAATAACTTATTTTTATACTTAAAAAGTGGCAATTAAATAGAAGACGAAAGTGCATTAAGTTTATGTTCATCTTTAGCAAAATGCGAAAATCTGTTAATTTTGTCACTTTATCTTGAGTAAAAAATTTTTATTATGATTAGCCATGTGAATTTGTGTTTATACAAAAATTTATTTAGAGTAATTTAACTCTATTTATTTATTAGCATTTATCTAAATTTATGCATTTTTTAGTTTATTTAATATTGATAAAATAATTTTTTTAATAAACAATTTTAACTTTTTAACATTTAAAATATATTAAAGAAATAATTTAATTGATGAAGAGTTAGAATAAGATCTAAGAAACAAATGTCTTAAATCAAAAAAATTAATTGTCGAAGATATTTCTCTTTGATGTTATAGAAAATTTTGTATTTAATTTTATGATATTTATAATTTTGTATATTCAAAATAATGAATTAATATTAAAAGACATTTGCTAAATTAAGTGAGAGGGGAGGGTATGGTGGTATATCTAAAAAAGTTTTTAAAATTTTAATAAGATATATTATTTAGTTATTAGATTACCTTAAATTTATTATATAGTTATTGAGGGGGATCTTCTTTTAATAAAATCTATTTGATATATTATCTATCTGTTAATTTCATTCAAATTACCTGTCTGCAAGATATTCATTAAATAAGTTAATGGTACCTTCAGAAAGAGCTTACTTAGTCTAGGTAATAACTTTGCCAAAAAATACTGTTTATAAAAGTTTTAGGTATTGGTTATAAGCTTCTCTGCATTAGAAGTTGAAGTGAAATCATTCTAAGATGAGTTAGTCTGTTATTTAACCTAATCAATTGAATGTCTCTAAAATCTTTAGTTTAAAATGTAACTTTTTAATGGAACTTAAATTGAATTTATAAAAAAATTATCTATTTCAAAAGTTTACTTAAATAAAATATTAATTTAATGTTAAAATAAACATTGAAAATCAACTAAGATATCTTTTCTGTATTAAAAAATTTAGAAAGTTTAATTGGAATATATAAATTCTCATTTTTCCTGCTCTTTTATTTGAAAAATTTTCATAATATTTTATGTCTTTTATGACTAAGTATACTCTAGATATTTAAATATTAAAAATTCTTTTTACATTTTTACTGACAATTATTTTTAAAAATATTAATCTAAAAAAAATATAATTAAATATATTTATATTTGTAATCAATTATTAACTAGTATTCTATCATTACCATAAAAATAATCTTAATTCAAATATACGAAAAAATAAATTGATTTTTGAATTATAGTTAACTTATTACATCAATTTTAAAGAAATAGTATTTTGAAATTTAAATTAAATTAAAATTAAAACATATCAAAATATTTAAAATTAAAATTTTTTTGTTTCGTTTAAATTAATCAAATATCTAATGACAAACAAACATAAACTAAAATATTTTATCATGATTATATAATTCTTGAATTGGTGTTTAATTTTATTGTATATTCTAATTAGGCTCAGTAATTACTGTGTAATATGGTGAGATTTTTTCGTAGAATTTATCTTTTTATCCCTATTTATGATTTCAAAAAATTAAAAAAATGATAAATAAAATAGAAAATAAATTACTTTTTTAAGACATTTTTAAATTTTGTGTTATTTATAAGTTTTTCAGCAAAATCAAATGCTATTTAGCTCTAGCTATAACTTATTTGTTTTTTACCAAGTTGCAAAAAGACAATATTGAATCTAACTATTTTTTTGTGAGGAATTTTATTAACTTAAGATATAAGGAAAAGGTTTATTACTATGATTATACCACTACAAATAACCAAAATAAAAATATTCTAACTTTGTATGCTATTGCTTATAAATACCATCAGAGTTATTGTTAATATAGATATGTCCATTTATCTTATGCAAAGTCTCTCCATAGAACTCATTTAATAAGGGCTCACTAGAAATAATTTTAAATAAATATATTAAAAAATGAATTAAATTAAAACTAATTTACATATAATCTTTATTATCTTTTGGGAAATTAATAAAGCTATTAATAGAGTTATTTTCTTAACATAATCAGCTAATTGAATTTTAAGGATAATTATTAATGAGAATATCTATATTTGTCTAAATAAGTCCCAAGGTTAATTTTCTTTGTATCCTGATGAATAGTGATTAAAAATAAAGATCGCTGGAGCATTATAAGTATATTTTTTAATAATAGCCATTTTAGCTAAAGGTATTAAAATAGCCCAAAATATTAAAAGAGGTATAAATAAATAAGTAGACCAATAATAATGGTTTGTATCACATTATATTTAAGTAGAATAGCTATTGTAAAAGTAATTATCTATTTGATTAAAAGTTATCTATTTTTAAATAAAAACTTAAATTCAATATAAATTATTAATATTTCATGATCAAATTAATTAAAAAAAATTTTTTTAAATAAGCTGATGGGCTGTGATCTCGAAGTTGTTTTGATTTTAAATTAAAAAAATATATTTTAAAGTATATAAAAACTATTATTAAAAATATTTGAAAAAAGTATTTGCCAAAATGAAAATATTAATGATAGGGTTTATTATGAAAAGCTATAGGACCTCAATTCACTTATATCTTATTTGCAAATTAAAAGTAAAATATATTTAAAAACTATATCTAAAAATGTCTAGATTAGATTTTTCAAGTAAATATGAACAAAATCAACATTCTTATATAGAATTTTGATTACATTCTGTCAATTTATAATTTTATTACATTTTTGATATCTAATCTTGAATCAATTAATAATGTTTATCTTACCCTAGTTAAATTTATCTATTTTATGAATTTAAAATTATGATAGATATTACTAAAATTTTTTAAATGTAATATTTCATTATTCTTCTCTTTCAATTCACATTTTTTGATTAAGAATTTTTAGTTTTTACTCATTTGAACTTCTCATCTTAGATCTTTTAAATAAATATATTCTTGTTTAAATTTGAGATACATTTTATTAGTTTGATGATTATTTATTTTTATTAATTAATAATAAAAATTTCTATAAAAATCTGTAGCCATAATTATATTTTAAAAAGATAATATTCCACAAAAAACTAACAAAATAGGATATTATATATACCTTTAAAATTAGTATAAACTTAAACATTCCATGGAATTGATTATATCATTATTTTCATCAGAATTATAAGAGATCTTTAGAATAACACTTAATAAACTATTTATGATTTAATTGTTTCTTCCTTAGGTGCTCATTATGTAAGGTTTTCATAGTAGTTTCTGTTAAAACCTAACCACCTTAAATTAGAACTATTTAAAACCTGTTGACTATGAAGAAATTAAAACTCAAATTGGTATTGATTTTAGCTATCAAGTTTTTAAATTCAAGTTTGATAACAATTATTCTGAAATAAGCTAAAAATCAAATGAAGAATTAACAAAAATGCTAATGATATAATTATTTTACACATAAAGTTAATCACTTACAAAAAAACCCAAAAGCTTACAAACTATAGGTGAGAGCCTAAATATGATAGCCAGTTAATAGAACAGTTTCTTGCATTTCAAACCTTAGTTAGGAGTATCCTGAAGTTTAGGTGCATTTAAGAAAGACTTTTACTTATAGAATGGCAAAATTCCTTCTTTTGATGAAATTTAAAACTTTTTAAATATTAATTCAAAAATAAATACTTGGCTAACTCCAAAAATCCACTTTTGGTTTACTTAAATTTATGAAACTATATTTTTATCTTCTATTATTGTTTAAGAAACTATTTAAGAGCTCTATCCGTTATTCTCAAGTTATTGTGGTACCTTCTGTCCTTACAAAAGTAATTTCTTTAGAGCTTATTTATTAGAGACGATTCTGCTAAGTATTCCAGGAATACCCTCAGGTAAAGATGCTTGTTTGGATATCTTTACAGTAGAGTTGAAGCTTCTATGTGTTGTTTAATTTACTTATTAAAATGAATCAAGCTAAGCAAAGATCCTCATTCTAATATTTAATTAATTGTTTTACATGAAACAAAAATAGAATATATTAATTTAGTTAGATCATGATGTATTATTCAAAAATGTATTTAAATTTGTAAACATATGGATTTATACTTTTAAAATTAGTTAGAGCACTTTGAAAATTAAAAAAAATCTTTTCTATTTTATAGTAGTAATTTATATAAATTTTAAGATGATAAATACAAAGTAAAAGAAAAAATTATGAATTCAAAAAAATTAATGTTATGATAAATTCTGAAATAATTAATTAAAAAATAATACATACGTCATCAACAAATTTATAAATTTGTTTAACATTCCAGAATTTTTTAATTAAAAAATTCTGGAACTCTATCATTGCTTTTCAATGAGTTACCAAGTATATTTAAAATAGCGAAGTGATATAATGGTTGATTGGGAGGCCAATACAGTAAATTTAAATATTTGAATAAACTATTTGATACTTTTTCTAAAGGAAATTAACAAACATATAATTCTGAATTAGCTTGTAAGATTGGTATTCAAAATTAATAAATTTAAGATCAACAAATTTTCTTAAAAAGTTATAGATGTTTTACACAAGGATTTCCAGCTTAATGTTTTTGAAAATTTATTAGATTCATCAAAAACTCACATTTTTTTAGATACTTCTATAGAAGGTTATTGAAAAATAAACTGTGTTCAATGTATTCAAGGATAGCCTTTATTAAACTTCATCTTTCACAAGTGGTTTATCAACTGAATAACTAGCTTATGCTATAAAAAGTTAGTTATATGAAATACTAAGTAGTGAGATGAAATTTTTTCTGCTAGAATTGTTAACTGGAAAAATACTAACAGTCAGAATCCTACTTTTTTGAAGATAAATATATTTATTTCAGGATTAGTACTACTGAAAATCCAAAAATTAAGGTTAGCATTAGGTGAGAGAAAATTCTAAGCATAATTAATACCTACCTTCTGATTATTTATTTAAAATTATATGCACTGATTATATAACTCCTATTTATCATTTTACTATAAAAGATATTTCACAATTAAAATGTCCCTCTTTTTTTTTGAGGTATTATATATATTTTAGGACATAAAAATAAATGTAATAAAGTCTTAGCGCATATTTCTACCCATTAAAATATCTGACATTTTTTACTTAAATAAATATTTCTTATAAAAATCAAATGTAGCTATCCTTTACAAATAAATGCGTTTTAAAAATAAAAATCAGATTTTTTTTAAACAGCAATTACAATTAATATAAAGTAATATGTATGACGACAAAATGTTAGAAGAAAATAATCTAAAGGATTTTATTATTATTTCAAAGTAAGTTATTTTCATATATTTTAAAATACTCAAAACATATAAATTATACTATAAAATACACTTAAAATTGGTTTTTTGGTTTTTTTGTGCTTAGGAAAGTAAATAAATAAGAAATGTGGATTAAAAAATATAAAGTATAATCGGAAATAACATTCTTCATTCAAGATAAAATGTATCTAGTTTTTTCTATTGGATAAAAGAAATTAAATGTTAATAGAAAGAAAATGGATAGATCAACCAATGTGAGTAATTGTAAAAAATATAAATTTATTTAATTATAACAAAGAGTCGCTCACCTTAAAATAAAAATTTTTAATTACAATATTTGCGTTTGAAAAACACAAAATTTAATATTTTATAATTTTATCTTTAAAGTAAGTAATTCGCTAATAAAAATAACCAAATGATCTAATTTTTTTTAATTATTATTAATTTTTAATTCACACCATACTCAATAGAAAATTCTTCAGATTGAAATTTACAAAAATTAATTTCATCTTCAAATAAGTAATTTATTAATAAAAATAACAAAATGATCTAAATTACTTTTTTGTTGTTATATATAAATTCGCATTATATTAGATTGTTTATTTTTTTATGATTGAAATATAAAAAATTAATTTAGTCTTGAAAGTAAGTTAATCATCTATAAATAGTTAACAAAATTTTCTTTTTGTAATAATGATTCAAAAATCTGATGGCATTGTTTAATATTAGATTATTGATAAGTATATTTTCTAATTCCCATTCAATTTTCTACTGCTTTATTTTTTTCGAGAAATTGTTATATCTTTTGAATATAGTTTTTTTTATAATTTGTTTTATTTTTTTGCAAGAGGATTGTTCAAAAGAGCTGGAAGTAAAACTAAATCTTTGAAAGATAGAGTTAATTTTACTAGAAGTATTTTTATTTGCATAAATAAACATGCACAACCCCATACTTTAAATTTAGGGTAAAAATTTAGCTCATTTACTAAATTAAATTTTATGTTTATGGAATCAAACAATTTAATCTCTCCAAAATACGCACTTTTAAAACTAATCAATAAATAAGCTTTTATTTCCACAAATTTTTTTACGTGGATATTAATGATTGAAAGTCAAAGTCCATACCTTTAAAAAATATACTTATTGATTACGATTATAATCTATAAAATAAAAAAATAATTGTAAACTGATAACTTAAAAGTAAGAAAAGACATACTCACTCATTAATATGCTTTTCAAAAAGACTATCATATTTCTTTCAATACTCGTAGTATTTAACCAAGCCTAATCATTACCTGGTCTTGACTACATCAAAAGTGGTTACGATGCTTTAAAGCTTTTGAATGATTAGTTAGGTCAAAGTAAGTTTTCAATTTTTAATCTTGACCCTTCACTTGGTGAAAACGATTTCCACATTAATGGAGTTACTTATAAAGTTCCTATGGCCGTACAAGCTACTGAGCTGTCATTAAGAAGAGATACTAAATGTGAAGGTATATATTCCTCATTCTCTGATTTCTAGAGAAAGTATTCTGAATCTATTTCTTTTTCTGCTGGCTTGGAAGTATCAAATATCACCATCGCTTTAGACTATAACCACTAATTAGAATCCTTTTATGAAAAAATAACTAAAGACAACAAGGCTATTTCAGTTTCTCAATCTTATTGGTCTATGTATAGCTTAACCACTGGTCCTGCTTTCTTAATGCCCTTGAATCCATAGTTCAAATAATCCTTAGATATGCTTAACAAAATGTCTAAAGATGATCAAGGCGAAAGATAATAGTCTATTTACAATTAGATTATTTCTTCCTTCGGTACTCACTATGTAAGCAGTGTCCTAATGGGAGGTTCTGCTAAGATCTATACTACTTTGGACTAAAATTATTTAAAAACTATTGATTATGAAGAGGTTAAGAATCAAATTGGTATTGATTTTAGCTATTAAGAGTTTAAATTTAAATTTGGCTATAATTCTTCTGAAATAGGCTAAAATCTCCATGAAGATTTCAAGAATAATTCTGAAGATGTTATCGTTTTTTCTCCTGAAGTTAATCACTTATAGGATCCTAAGGCTTGGGAAACATGGGAATCTACTGTCCCTTAAAAGCCCTAACCTGTTAATACTACTGTTTCATACATTTCAGACCTAGCATATGAGTATCCTGAAGTTTAAACTCATTTAAGAAAGTCTATTGAATTTTACTTGAAGAATGGTAAACTACCCTCTTTTGATGATATCTAAGGTTCCTAATTTACTCTAAAACAAGAAGTACCACAAAGGAATTCTGCTCATAGCTTTGAATTACCTAGTAGCTAGTATTTGTTTGCTAAAATTCAATAAATAAAATAAAGATAAGAAAACTACTAAGCTTAAATAAGAGAACAAAGTAAGGTATAGAGTCAATGAATAACAGCCTCAAATTGAATTCTTTAAGATTATTTCTACTGATTTGATGCCAGCTCTTTAATTTAGCACTCTCATTTAATTATTTTTACAAATAATTTCAAATAAATATATAATTAATAAAAAGTAATATATGGATTTATATATATCTTATTATGTATAAAACTATCAAAAAATATTAAAATAATTTCTTATTAAATATTAATATTAACTTTCAATTATTTTTTATTTTATTAAACTTATATTTTCTATAGCATTAAAGTAAATTTTGGAGAAACGTTTTCCAAAATAAAAGGCAATTTATTAGTTTTTTAAATATTAAGAGAATAAAAAATGTTTATTGTTAAAAAAATTATAGATTGATTGAAAACAATATTCACTTTTTAATACAAAAAAATGATTGCACAAAAATAATTAATTATTTTATTTCACAAAATTTGATTAATAAAATTCAATATAAAATAAATTTTTATTTTTATTGTTTTATTCAAAGAAAACTTAAGTAAGAAGTAAAAAGTTAGCTTTAAAAATCTAATTAAACATTTTAAAAATGCTTTATACAAAATCACTTAAAAAAAATAATATATTTGGGTAAGAAAAAGTAAATACAAAGTAAGGAATCAAAATAGTATGAACAAAATATTTAAAATTAAAATTTTGTTATTTTGTTTAAATTAATCAAATATAAACAAACATAAACATATTTATATCAAAGTATTTTATCATGATTATATAATTCTTGAATTGGTGTTTAAATTTTATTGTATATTCGAATTAGGCACAGTAATTATTGTGTAATATGGTGAGATTTTTTCGTAGAATTCTTTTTCTCCCTATTTATGAAATCAAAAAATTCAAAAAATGATAAAAAAAAATAGAAAATAAATTACAAAGGCATTATTAATTTTTGTGTTATTTAAATAGTTTTTCAGCAAAATCCAAAACTATTTAGCTTTAGCTATAACTTATTTGTTTCTAACAAAGTTGCAAAAAGAAAATATTGAATCTAACTATTTTTTTGTGAGCAATTTTATTATAATTTAAGATATAAGGAAAAGGTTTATTACTATGATAGTACCACTACAAATAACCAAAATAAAAATATTCTAACTTTGTATGCTATTGCTTATAAATATCATCAGAGTTATTGTTAATATAGATATGTCCATTTATCTTATACAAAGTCTCTCCATAGTACTCATTTAATAAGGGCTCACTAGAAATAGTTTTAAATAAATTAAAAAATGGATTAAATTAAAACTAATTTACATATAATCTTTATTATCTTTTGGCAAATTAATAAAGCTACCAATAATGTTATTTTCTAAACAGAATCAGCTAATTGCATTTTAAGGATAATTATTAATAAGAATATCTATATTTGTCTAAATAAATCCCAAGGTTAATTTTGTTTGTATCCTGATGAATAGTGATTAAAAATAAATATCGCTGGAGCATTATAAGTATATTTTTTAATAATAGTCATTTTAGCTAAAGGTATTAAAATAGCCCAAAATATTAAAAGAGGTATAAATAAATAAGAGGACCAATAATAATGGTTTGCATCACATTATATTTAAGTAGAATAGCTATTGTAAAAGTAATTATCTATTTAATTACAAGTTATCTATTTTTAAATAAAAACTTATATTTAATATAAATTATTAATATTTCTTGATCAAATTAATTTAAAAAAATTTTTTTTAATTAAGCAGAAAAAAAAGATAATAAATTTTAAATAAATATTTTACACTAGAACTTAAAATATCAATAATTTATGGTGAGTAAATAAAATAACTAAAACTTGCTATCATAGCAAATAATTAGAATTTGCGACTTTAAGTGAAATCGTACTGCTTTCTAATTTAGGTGAACTATTAAAATATTTTTTAGACATCTCTTTCATTTAAATCTACTTATTTCTTCTTAATACTCTGGTAATACTGCTTCTTTCTCTTAAATCTCATTGAAATAATGCAGTAGGTAATAATATAAGTTAGGACAATTATTAATAATAAGTACAAATGAGAAGCAATAATTTTTAAAAAAATATAAGTTAAAGGATTAGTTTTATTTACAATACAGTCTATTAATCTTAATATAAACTCAATTTATCTTGATAGAGATATAAGTATGAATGTAAGAGGCCATGGGATCTATAATTGCAATTAGGTTATCAAATAAAGCAATTAAAAATAGCAAATTACAATTTTAAAAGCAACTATTCTATTGTTATTAATTTTTTATAGTTGTTTATTTAAATAATCTATATAATTGAACTATTCTAATAAAATGTTGTAAGGGCATTTTATATGAACTTAGGATAAATTATTCCAAATTATTAAAACTATGTAAACAGTAAAAATTAAATTAACTATCAAGATTGCTATTGCTAACAATATGTTTGAGACAATATTTTTGCTATTGCACCTTTTTTAAAAAATAATATTTAGTAATTTAAGTAAAATAATTTTTTTTAAATTACTCCTAACAACTATATTATTTGTATCTCATATATGATTTGTTCCAATATTTACCTAAATAATCACAATCCGAACACAATACACCTGTATTACCTTATTAATTAAATATTAACAAATTTAATGATTCTAATTATAAAAAATGATACTTGCAATTTTACAAGAATATTATAATATAATTACAAAAAATTATTTTTAAATTTAAGTTTATTAAAATAAAAAATTTATTTAAAAAAAAATTAAAATTTTTAAAATGGAGGAATATTGCAGTGTAAATAAAAACTAAATTAAAGCATAAATTATATATGATGAATACCTTCTGTGCAGTAATAAATATTCCAATTGCCAGATCTTTAAATATTAAGCAAAGAAGTATCTCTTGAAATATCTCCAATACAGTTTTAAGGCCAATCACTACAATATTTAATAACATCAGTGTTATTATTTAACCTATAATACCCGTCTGGTAAACCTATATTGCTTAATGAGCACTAAAATGAATCTGATTAACATTTTTAGCAGACAGATTATCCAGATTTAATTGAATATGTTTTTTCTTAACAAGCTGCACAAGAATCGTATGTATTATTAATTTAATTACTTTTGTATCCTGCTGGACATTCATTTATTATTTATATGTAAAATTAAAATGTTATATTAGTTAAGATTTAAGAAATAATTCCTGTCTTATAAACAGGTTGTTTGACTTAATCACAAAGCAAGCTAATTCTAAATTTCTAATTGAATTTACCATAGATTTCAAGATTACTCAAATCAAAAAGATTGTTGCTAAATTTAATTTGATTATTTCTTACAACAAAATTATCATCACCTTCTCTTTAAGTGATATTAGTATATAGTGTTATATTCTCATCAGACATAACTTTATAAATTTGATTTTTATTACTGCTCATAAGAAACACTGTAAAAAAACCCTTATTAATATTTAAATATTTTTAATGAGAAGTTAGGAAAAATAATAAATTTAAATAAAATTACTCCAGCTTTTCCAGATGATGGAATTATTACTGTGTCATTTTGCTTCACTAATACATTATTATAGTATACTTAGTAAGACTAAGGAAAACTAGCAATATCTGATCCAAATTAATATGCTTTATTACCTAATATAAAGCTATTCTAAATCTATGGAATGTTAAAAGATGAGTAATATCCTCCTCCTCCAATGTGTGCTACATTGTAAATAATGTAAGTATTTTCCAAATAAATATTGGATAATTAATAGTAATTAAAAAGTATTTAATCAGTTAAAAGACTTTTATCTATTTTGTTGTAAATACCTCCGCCTAAGTTGTAGGCTATGTTTTAATTAATTGTAGTATTTAAAATAATCATCTGAATATTATTAGCATATATCGCTCCTCCATCACCAAGAGAAGTGTTGTTTTGGAATTAGTTTTAGAACATTTGAACAACATTTATTGGACTATATCCAATGCTTAGTAACCTATTCGGTATAATTTTTATGGGTGATGATTGTAAATACATTCCTCCTCCGTTTAAACAAATATTATTTTTAAAGATTGAGTTTTAAATATATGCTGATTTACTAATTTCAAGATTAAGATTACCATATATGCACCTTTAACAATTAAGACTGTCTAACACTGTGTTAGCTATATTAATTTATTTTGATTTGAGCTTTATTAACTGTTAACTTCCAAGCAAAGACACTATTTTTAAAAATAAGATGTTATCTAGAACAATTTCGTTTGCCTCTATGTGCATTATTTCATAATCAGTTGTTGTCATTTAGTATTATGAGAAAATATTTAAGTAAGATAATGTATTATTAACTAAAATTGGGATTGGCAAATTAATATTTTTAGAGATTAAGTCTTAGTCTAAAAAAGTAAATGTCTACTAAAATTTTAAATTAGTTATACTGACTTTTTCTGCTTTGTTAATATATATGTAGAAGTACTTATGATTATTTATGTAACTAGAGTTTAAAACAGTATTCATCTTTTATATTTATTCTTTCATATTTTAAATTGTATTCAATACTTGACAGTCTTGCATCATAATATTTATTTTTTAATTATCAAACCCATCAATATATAATATGATTGATTATACTAGCGAAAAGTTATCTTCAAATATTATATCATTAAAGTTAACAAAAGTGACCACATTCGATTTTTCGATATAGAATACAGCTCCATACAAAGCAAAGTTATTCTAAAAAGAGCTATTCTCTACTGTAATGTCTAAATAATTGGCTAGGTTAGTCTAAATATAAATTGCTCCTCCCATACTATTATAATTATCAATAAAAGCTTAGTTATTTTAAAATTAGCTGTTTTTTATTATTAATTTCCCAAGCCCAGTAAAGCATATGTATAACGCTCCTCCATTAATCGCTTTTTACCCAACAAATGATGAATCTGTTATTTATATTTAATCTGCTTACAAATAAGCAAAACCTCCTTGTAGTTCATAGTTTTAAGGTTAGGATTGAAGAGTAAGGAATTAAGCATTATCCATCTAGATATTTAAAAAATGTAGATACAACGAAGGATGTGTCAATTCTGTTTGGTTATCAATAAAATTGATATTTTGGGCAAAAAGTGACCCTTTCTAACTGACTATATAAAACCCAGGGCTGATTTATAGATATTTAACCTTTTTTTAAAAAAATGTATGAAATAAGATAACAGACTGAAAACAAAAAGAATCATAAAATAAATTTTAAGATGATATTACAAATGAAGAAACTAAAGAAGCTAAGTAGTTTTAACTTAAATTTATATTAATAAGTTTCACTGTTGCCTATTCCTAGTTGTTAATAATAAACATTCCAACATTCCTTATAAGATCATTTACACTAAACTTGTTGTTAACTGCATTCAATTCTTGAATTTAAATGACTAAACTTTGATTTTCTGCTTCAGTATTAGTGATTGTAAATATGGTTGCTATAGATATAGTATTAATTATTTAGAGTTTATTGATTATTAAATTTTAATGGATATTATTGATAATAAATTAATCGCATAATAAGATTTATATGCCTGTTACAAATCCTTCAGTTAAATATAAATTTTGAGTATTTCTTATTGTTAAGATTTTCGATAAGTAAGAATTATTTATTGTGAACTTACTTAATTAAAGGGATATAGCATTCTAAATATTAATAAATATGCTATTAATATTTTGCAAAAAAACATTATCTACTTTCACATTAAAAAGGTTTATTTTAATCTAATCAGTTAGCAATTAACTATTTCCAATAAGCTTAAATAGTAATCCACTGCTTGAGCTAATAAAATTTTACTAAAAAGTGATATCATTTAAAAAGAAGTTCAGTTAATTAGTATAAACCATTTTAGGCTATTAGAAAGCCTCAAATATTGTATAGTTAATAAAAGTGTTATTAAAGATTTATAATTTAGATAACTAAAGTATATTTTGGTAGAAAAGAGAATATTGCTATTAGCATGTAAGATTATTGAATTTTAAAGTTAAATTATTTATTTAATTAATTACAAAGTAATTATATGAAAAGATTTGGCTATTTGAATTAATCTGAGTATTCAAAATAGATATGTCACTCATATTTTAATATACACTTTTGTTGGCTACATTAGATTGAATATTCAAAAGGATAGTTCTATTTGAAAAGCTACTATTTATTATTAAAAATCTTTCAAATTCAATATAAAGATTTCCTGCAAAAAGCTATACAAAAGACCCTTAGTTAAAGCTCATCTAAAAATAAAAAATGATTGGTTTTAAATTTTAGTAAAATAAATAAATTACATTAGCTAAAGAAGTGTTGTGAACAATAAACAACATTCTTGGATTCTAGAACTACTTAGTAAAAACCAGATTAAAGAAATTCTGTTGACTTACAAAAAACCCTTGAATATTAACATTTTAGAGAGAGAAGACATCCATTATATTGTCAAATTCAAATATAAAATTATTAGGAATTTAGTATTTATTCAATATGCTAACATTAGTAAAGTTAACGCTTTTTAATACCGAATTATTGATTATAAATCCAAATTAATAATTTTTTAAATATGAATTTTGGCTCAATGTAATCATTTAAATATTTTAAAAAGTAATGTGAGTAAATCCTGATATTTATATAGATTAACTTGATTCTAATATTGTTTAAGATTAAGCTTGGTTTGTTATAGTTAGTGAGAATCTTTAAAGCCCTAGAATATACTTGTAAATATTTGTTTTGATTTAAATGTTTTAATACAACCTACACTCATTTTGATTAATTATTATTTGCACATCAATATATTCAACTGACATTTCATTATAAAATACCAAGTATTTAGTGAGATCTTCTTAATTTATTATAATCTAATCCCAGTTGATTTCAGATGATCTTTGAATATTTAAAGGATTACCTTAAGTTCCATCTCCAATACTATCTTAAGTAGAACCACAAACCCCATAAATTTATCGAGTCACAGTTTAATAAGTGCAGCCTTAATCTGATTTTAAACACAACAAACATTTCTATCTTAAGCTATCATACACCCATTTATAATTACTTCTCTCACTTAGAGGAATTATCGATGGAATTGGTAAATTATCTTTACATTTTTTACACAAGGCACTGTAAATGTTAAATGGATTATCTACTGTTTCTTCAACTTTCTCACAGACTTAGCATCTTTTTATTAATTTATAAATGGTTAATGCTAATTAAATATTTCTTATATAAAATAAGAATAGTTTTATATAAATCTAATATAACCAGCAACCTAAAAAAAAAAATGTTGGGATTATTCAAATTTATTAAATGGTACACTAAAATAATTTCGAGATTAATTTTTACATCATGAATTAAAATGGTAAAAGGATTTATAAAATTGCAATATTTAAAAAAAGAAGATTGTTTTAAATTTTTAATCTATAATATATTTTAAATGTGAACAAATTATTTACGAGTATGGACAGATGTGACAAGCAGTGTGATTTTATTCAAAATTAAGCATACTACTAATATCTATTAAATTATTATTACCACTATTTAATAGATGAAACAAAGAAATGTAGCCAATAATATTTTTAATATTTGACAATAAATTTTATTTATCGCATTATAGACACTTGAAAATTTTATTTTTGTAAAGTTAACAGGATTAGCAAGTTTGATCACATTGAAGTTTAATACAATTATAATCTTTATAATAGTAATTATCTTAGCAAGAGGTGCAGAATAAATATGCTTATTTATTATTTATTAAATTTAAGCGAAAATTAAGTGAATAGAATGGCTAATTGAATGTGAATTAATCACTAAAATTTATGGTTCCATCACCTATTAACAAAATATTGATAAATAAATATTATTTTTTATTTAATTATTTAATTTAAAATGTACTATAAAAGCAGTCTACGCAGCCTGGAGGACATGGAACACAACCTTATATTGTATTTACATAATTACTTTAGCACTAAATACACTGGTAAATCTGACTATTAGTGTTTTAATCGATATAAGAATAACAATTAACACAATTTTATATCTGTAAAAAATAAAAATTAATTGTTTAACTTTTGTGGCAGAAATAAACAATTTTACATTTTATGGGCATGAAACTTATCTTTTATTGTAAGAATCTAAATATTGAGGAGATTAGCTATATAAGCACATACCTAATCTGCATTAATAACAGAAAATAGGATTTGGATTATATATATCTGAAAACAAAAGATTCTAGCACTAAGAGGTAAAGATGTTTAAATTTATGTTAACAGTAGTTTTAACACAGTTCCAATAGTCATCTGTATGTAGACTAAAGCATGTATCTCTACTTCTTAAGCATTACTAATTCTAAACATTAAAATAATTTATATTACATAACTAGCAATATGAGGCAACATTATAATTAAGTTTCCAAGAATTAGAACTTAGTACATAAGGGTATGTAGTCATTACAACATTATACTCAATTTAGCAGTTTTAAATAGTAGTTGGCTAACAAGTAGTGTCTATATTTTTTAAAATAATCAACAATTTTTTAATTTAAAACTCTATTTTTAATTTTTACCATCAAAGAATTTGTAAGAAGGGATCAAACATTATAAGCACTTCTTAATCAAAGTAACAGAAGACAAAAAATTAGGGTCTAAATTGAATTAATTCGTATGATTGTAATTCGGCATTCCTTTTTATTAAATTTTAAATAACATTTAAAACTATTCAATAATCTTATAAAATAAATTTATCAAGGATAACAGATAAGAAAAGCTAATAACATTAAACTAAATATTGCTTAGTATTTTTTTTATTTGCGTGGTCTAAATAAATTTATTTACCTGTATAGCATTTTTAACAATTTTAGCCACAAGCATCACATCCTTAATAACTAGGTTACACAGTAAAACCTTATTTGCATATAGTACATCTTAAAGAATATTCATCAAATGTTAGTTTAGACAGGAATTCAATGCTATATAATTACTAAAATTCGCTCCAGTTTATGCTATTTTAATTATAAAATCCTCCAAAAATACATTTATCACAATTATCAGGACATTTATAACAAATACTATTATAATGTAAAGCATAACCTTAATTGCATTTTAAGCATTAATGCTAATTGGCCACTTAGTTATAATAACATTAGTTGCATTATGGGTCACCTATAAATTATTTATAAAAATAATTATTAAGATTAATTACTGCAAGTTTTAATTAAATTTATTTTAAGCTGTATTAAAATATGGGATATTTATGTTTTAATTAATAAACAACTCTCCCCATCATTTTTATGATGTTAAAATTATTTCAAATAACTTTTATGAAAAAATTAAAAGGGAAGTTGAATTGAAAAATTAATTAGTAAGTATGTATGTGTGGAAAATAACTTACATTAATTATCATAAGAATATTAAAAGAATCCATCTGACAAGACTTTAGCTTAGGATATTTGGTAATAAAAGTTGGCTTATTTTAAATACTCTATGCTAACTATTTGATTGGAATTATATTCAAATTAAATATAATTCTTGCAATTTATTAATGAATTTTGCAAAAATAACCTAGTAGATATATAATCATAGTAATAAACCTAGTTAACTGATAAAGGAAAGCTATATTAATTCTACCTATTATAAATGAATAATTACTAAAATTTAAATTATTGATTTTTATAAAAAATTAATTTACATAAATCCGTTATTTATTCCATCTTGCGCACATTAAAGAAATAGACTGTCTGATTTATAGAATTGAGTTTCATCGTAATCTAATATATATTAAACGCTCTAAAAATTTTGTATGGAAATACAAACTATCTTTTATGGGTTTATTTGTATAAGATAATAGTTAAAAGAACACTTAATGCATATATTTTTATTTTAGCAAGAAAAGCAACTATAATTAGTTTTAAAAAATAAAATATTTGTTTGATTTAAACATTTTGGATTGAAATATAAAATAAATTACTTTTAAGGACATTATTGAGAATCATCAACTCCAATGCTTTCTGAAATATAAACTATGTTCAAAGAAGAATTAAATGAATGTTTTTTATCCTAAATTTCCTATTATTCTTCTAAACTGTAGCATTTTCCATTTCCTGGCTAAATAAAATTGATTGGGCAAGACTAACAAAATTAAGAACTGTTTAAGAGATTTTGGCACATCCTTTAAGTATTTGTACATTGTATAGAATAGGAAGGGTCAATCAAAACTTAACTTAGATATTTATTTGTATCAACAATTTCGCAAGGAATATCAGGTCTCTATTATATTAAACACTCGTTTGATTCTAACTATATATTTGTCATATCGATGCATGTTTCTTTAGAAATATATGTAATTCATTTAATATTATTTCTAAAAATACTTTACATAAACTGTTATTTTTGCATGTTTTCTCAGGGCATGATTTGCAATTATTTGATTTCGAAGATTAGCAATATCCTATTAATTTAAAATTTGTTATATAAAATATTATTTAAACATTTTTTATATACCATTATTGTCAACGCAAAACTGATTTTACTATGTGATTTTGATGCATTAATTATTTAAATACAAGCAACTTGAAGGATCACATTAATAGCAAGGAAGATTTTAAGATGTATTGCTTATGTTTATACAAGTGCTATCATAATATGAGCATAAACCTGGTGTCATTTAAATACATAATGATGTAGTAGGATCTTTACAATACTATCCATATGAGCATATTGACTATATTTTACATTTAATAAAATAAAAACATTATTTTCTCCTATAAAAAATTACTGCAGGAATTTGAGGTTAGTCAATAGTTATGCATTATTTTAGATTACTTTTGGATACACCTAAATAATTAAATGATAAAAACATTAAATATGAGATGCGAAAACATTAAGGATGTTCTTTTAAACAAAATTTATTTTCCTTATAAATGAGTAATAAACACAAGTTTTTTTTTATCCTTTTGATTCACAAAATCGAAAGCCTCACAACTCATTTAAGAAATCAAAGTCATTATCTAAATTAGGGGCTAGGATAATGCTCACAAATTGAGAGTAAAATATAAATAAATAATTTTGATTAAAAATGAATGATCAAAAATCATTAACAGCTATCAATATACTCATTTAATGTATTATACAATATTAATTAAATCCATGCATAAATTTCATTCGTTTTGAAGGCTTTACAATTCTTTAATAAAGATATATTTATCCGAGATTAATTAATTAATACGAGAAAATAAGGAAATTGAATTAAATAAATAAATACCAATTGCATTATTGTATTGATCTACTTTAATGCAGTAAGCAGATTTTGTCCCAAATTTCATAATACAATGCCTAATTGTTTCACAAAAGCAAAAAAAGATTTTCAATTTATAAAAATTTGAGAAGCTTTTTAAAAAATTTACTGATAAGTGCAATCAACAGCTGTTGTCTGTTTTTATTTCAAGCATTTGTAGTTTTTATCTCTTCCAACGTATAGAGAATCATATTTTCTACAAGAATTATTCGCTATGCAATAACCAGAAGAACATTTTATTGCCTACATTTAATTTAACATTAAACAGTTTCCATTTATATCTGCTCCATACATTTAAACCATGTTAATTGAAGAGCAACCAGGACCAATATCATCATTTAAAAAATAGCATTACTAAAATTAGCTATCATAACATATTTCTTTACTAGTTTGGCAATCTATTAACTAAGGCGAAGGATAATTGCTACATTAAATATTAGTCACACACTTTTAATTAGTATCTTTTCCTAAGTAAATACCTGAAATTGGCTTACATTCATTATTATCTATGCAAAAACCATTTACACATTAAATTATAATATTACTACCTCCATAATCATCAGAGCATCTATCAGTATAAAAAATTTTTGCTCTATACCCATCTTAATCCTACAAAAGGACACAATTTTAATTTGCATCCAAGCAGTAATTATATGCGCAGTTAACTGAGTCTTTATTTTGTTCCTAAAATGATTGACAAAAATGATTGCTTTCATTTTTAGCTACCTATTATTCTATGTTTTGATTTAATTAAACACAAAAAGAACCTTAAGCGTTTTATATGATGCAATATCCATATTTACATCTATTAAATAAAATAAAATAATGTATATATTTTAAATTAAATTAAATGTAATCAAACAAAGCTAAAATCTATTTATTTTTGACAATTAATAATCTTCACATTGCCTACTTAAGCAATAAGTTTCTACATAAATTTTGGTTATTAATGTAATTCCTTAATAAATGAGAGTTATTTCCTTTAAAAAAATTATACAAAATTTTGAGAGAAACAAAAAATTGGTTTTTTGTTGGGAGTAGAAAATAATTTAATATTTTGCTAGGATTGGCAGTATATAATCCAAAAATAAAATATAACCTTAAAGGGATTTCAATCATTAAAAAAATTATACATTTTTATATTATAGAATAAAATATGTATGTGTTATTTCTTCAAGTTTTCTATTTGATGATATAATTAATTTAAGAATTGTATTTACCTATAAGCATTATTTGAGTTAGGTAGCAAACAATTATGATTACTATCTTAGCCAGTAATATAAGTACTAAAATCTAAGTTTTAGCAACTATATTTATCTTAATCGAATAATATGCAATATTTTGGTATACAGTATGTTATTTACTCAGATATAAACCCATTGAAATAACAGTTATTGCTTATTGTTTTCCCCTTTTTATAAAAAATAAATATATTTAAATTTTAATAGATTTCAAAAAGGCATTTATAAAATATTTACCAAAATATTAGGATCTTACAAAATTAAAGTGCAAATCTGCTTATTTTGGTCTAACTAATATGAACATACTCCAGCAATCCAATTATAACAATTTATATTTGTTTATTAGTAGTATTAGCAAATATTTGCACTGTTAACACCAACAAAGTTAGTTAAAGATGTTACTGAATAACATTCATCATTATCTTATTCTAGGCAATAACCTTAAGAACACTTAACGCAATTTATATTTGATTAACAAAATCTTTTATTATCTTAGCAATTATTGTTCATTAACTCTATATAATTCATTTATATGTTTATAGTAACATAACTAATATTGCCCTCACCATCTAAAATTTACTTTTTATAAGGTACTACTTTTTACTAAATGCAATCATCTCTACTAGAATATACAGTATATTATTTAAGGTAGCTAGCTATTTTTAAAAATAATTTTGATAAAAATACTTAAATGTTAAATTTTACGGTCAAAAAGATCTCCATAGTTAAATTGCAAAAATGTACCACAATTAGCTGGGTGATAATCACCATATCCACAATTATTTGTTTAATGTCCTATAATGAAAATAATAGCCCAATTTATATTATTGTTTAATAAGTTTAACAGATCTTATTACTTATCAAAGTATTAATAAGTATTATTTTGAGCTTGAGATAACTTAAATGTAGCAAACTGGAAGATAAATCTAAACAGCAGTAGGTAATTAATAATGTTCTATTTCATTATATTTTAATTTAATACTTTCTTTTTCAATTTATAGTCTTATTAATTTTTAGGAAGTTATTAATTTTAATTATTATAAAATAAATATCTTTGAAAAAAAATTTCTTCCCTCTTAAAATTTCTTATCTTTCAATTACCCTGATTAAGATAAAAAATAATAAATAAGTAATAGGGGACAAACAATTTAAGGAAAATATAATTTATTTTTAAATATATGGATGATTATTTTAACTAGTTAAATTATCTAAAAACATCAGTTACAATATTTATCAAATATATTTTCTGCCATAAAATAAATTTTTTTGTTCTAAATATCTAAAGAATTTTCTTTATAATTTAAGCGATTAGCATGTGTTGATAACAGAAAATCAAGTAAATTAATATATAATCTGATTTTAAATTAATTTTGATCTTTTGTTTATCTAAATTCAAGAAATACATTAGTCACAACAGTGTTCAAAGTTATTTTTCACCATAAAAAATCTAACTTTGCATATTTTAAATATCTAAAGATTTCTGTTTATCATAACTAATTAGCATATCTTAATCATAAATAATAAATTTTATTTACTAATTATTTTTGAAAGGTGAAAGAAATTTGATAAAAAATACCACAAATTGATTTTAATAATTTAATATAATAATTAATTGAATTTGATAAGAATTTATTATATTTCTTAATTAAAATGTAACAATAAGCATATAATTCCCCAAAAATTAGAAACATTATAGCTTACAGTATTATCAGGTATGTAAATCGAAAAAATTATCTAAATCATATAACTATTAATTACTTTAATATTATATTCAAAATAAATAAATAATTTAGAATTAAAATAAATATCATTTAATAAGTATATTGCAAATCACTAAAATAATATTATATCAATTTTATAAAATGATTCAAAATTTTAAAAACTGAAATAAAGAAACTAATGTATGATCTTTAATTAGAAAGATTAAAATAAAAATTTTAAATTATTAAATAAATAATAAATTTAAACAAGACAAAATTCAAAAAATTTAATATACGCCCTGAGGGCGTGTTGTATAGTTTTCTATAATATATTTTTATTATCATAGATTTAATTAAATTCTTTATGTTTCTTAATTCTACTTCGCTTAGCTAAGCTAACATTAAATTAATTAAAAACAATGCATTTTGCTATACATAAAATATATTTAATTTTCTTCACTTCAAAAATAAATCTCTTTTGAAATTAATTTTTTAGTTTACAAATTTAGCTAAGGATTTTAGTTTTGTATCTCTTATCTATTTGATTTCCACTTTTATTAATAATTAGATAAATCATATAAAAGAAAATACTTTCTTTATTGTTAAATAAAATAATCAATATATTATGATAAAATAACTCTTTTCTAAAGTAAATTAATTCAAAATAAAATATTTTTTAAACATAAAATTAACTTATTATAAAAAAATTATGAAAATTTAAATCTTTGATTTGAAATGAAAAAAATCATTTATTAATATTTAAACATCAACTTAGAATTTTAACTTTTAAAAAAAAAATAAAAAATGAATGGCAAAAATATTTTACCCTAGATTAAGAGTTAGGTTTTTTAGATTTGAGCTAAGCCATATGAGCTAAATCTTAAATTCCAATAGATTCAATTTAATTGAAGCTATTATATTTAATATATTTTTTTAAATGATAAATTCATTTAAGATAGATATAAATATTAATGAACAAAGAATAGTTTTACTCAAAAAGAAGAGTTAAATTTATGATTTTTATGAATTTTTAAATTACAGAGCCTAAAATTGATACTCCTGAGGAACCTATTTCATTTATCCTATTAAAATATAATAAAAAATTATATTCATTTAAAAGATTATTTAAATTAGTTTTTATGAATTTAAAAAAACACATAAAATAAAAACATTATTTCTCTTTATTACTTTATCTTCATAGAAAATTATTCTTAGAGCAGATTTAATGTTTTATTTTACTAATTTCAATTTTAAGCAATTATCTTACTAAAGATTAAAAAATCAAACATTAAAGATTTAGGCAATTTGATTCACCAGAAATTAAACCAGATAAACCTTAATCTCCAATATCATTAATTTAGCAAAAATACAAAAATATTTGTAAAAATATGAAAAAGCTAATATTTAGGATAAAAAAAACAGAAAAATTAGCATTTTAGGAATAAATTTGTTTGAATCCTTAACTGACAAATAGATATTAATTTAAAATGCATATTAAAATACTAAATAAAATGAAACAATAAAGACAGATGAAGTAATTTTTCTAAAGCAAAACCTAAATAAAGCAGCAGCTCCTTGAGTGTCTATAAAATTTTTTCTTTAAAGAAAAAAATATAATAATTTAAAATTCAAATAAGATTAATTTAAAGATAATTTTAAATAAAAACTTTAATTTAATAAATTAAAATAATTATTTCTCAGAGGCAAAAAAAATTTATTTACTAAAGTAAAGATATAAAGTCAAATTAATAAGCTTTTGGCACTAAGAAAATCGATCACATAAATCAGATAATCCACACAGTCCTAGTAAATTTCTTCTTTAATTAAAAAAAATATAATAAGTAAAAAAAGCAAAGTTTAAATTAAGAAAATCAAAATTTTAAAAATGAGAGAACATCTTTGAAGTGTTTTAATAGAGTTAATTTAAATTAATAAATTAAAATAATATCAACTCTAATTTAAGAATTAAATTTTATAGTTTCTTGCAATTTGCTAATTCAAAGACTAAATTTGAGTCCCTTGGCCACGAAATTCATTCCCACTTTTAAGTTGTTTAATAATAAGTTTTACTTAAAATCTAAGTTTTCTATATTATAGATTTATTTTAGCTGTGTAGTTAAGAGAAAAATACACTTATATATATAATAAACAAATTAACTCATAAATATATAAATATAATTAATTTTACTTATAAATAAGTAAGAAAAATCAATATAAAAATTTTTAATTATCTATAATTATTTAGTATGTAAGCCTGGCGAACATTTTTTTGCAACTCCCTATACTTTGTACAAAGTCTATCCACTGTAACGTTTCGATCAAGCTATGTGTTACTGCTTTAAGAATATTAATTACAATAAACTAATAAGTAGGGAGAATGGTGATACCAAGGGAACTTGTTAAAGTGATACTGTTAGAGTATCAAATTTTAGCAGTAGTTATATTTAGTTTAGTTAGTTTAAATTTGTTGAGTTGAATCATTAAATTAAATAATTATTAAAGAAAAATATGTATTTATTCATAGTTTTACAATTTAAAAGTAAAAATATACAAACTCACTCCTATTTATTGAGTTTAAGATTATCAAAAAAAATATTAAAGTGTTTAAAATATCATTAGTACCTTAAAATACTTAAATTAAAAACACTTTTTTGAGGAAAATTCATATACCTAAATGAAAATTGTTATTAAATGTAAAATAATTTTTTATTAAAGTTACTCAAAAGACTGTATAGTTCTGGTAAATTAAATTATTTTATTTTTTTAATAATTTTGTTAAGGCAAATATTTTTTAATTTAGATTGAAAAAATAAATTAACTTGTTCATCGTTTGTATTTTATTAACATTAAGTTTTGTTTGATATTAGATACTGAATGTAAAAAATAAATTAGATGCTCGAATAATCTATATTTTCAATATCCTTTAAATATAGAGAAACACAAAATAACTTTCATTCATATTAAAAAAATTAGAATCTAATTTCTTTAATTGATAACAAATTAAAATATTTTATGAGTCCTTAAATTATTTTTTATTTAGCTCATTAATGTAATTAAATTCTATTTATAACTTAAAAAGTAAGTAAAAAAGATATAGATATCAATATTTTGCTTAAGCATCCGAGAAACAATAAAACTAAATAATTCAAATTTTTGAAATAAAAAGAAAGACTTAAGTTTCTTTTGAAAAAAATGTAGATAATTATCAACAATAGAAGAAATGGTTACCAAATATCTCTTAAAAAAAATTTAAATTTAATTGGTAAAACTAATGTACATAAATTATAATAATCAAAAATTAAATGAGAATTTAGAAAATAAAATAAAATGTTGAATATGTTGAAGTCTAACAAAATATTCTTAGTATCATTATTAGATTTGTTTTTTTTAAAAAATATTATGTTGATCTTTATATTTTTTGAAATTTTAAGTTCGATAGTTAATTACCAGTATTGGCAGAATTAATTTTTTGGCGATTAATTAAAAAAGTGATATATTAATGAACAAACACTTTAATATATACCAGATTAATATTTATTTATGATTTTTTTTTTACTATTTGAAAGCATGAATAAATAAAAAAATTAATGGTAATAATATATGAGATATTACTTACTCTGTAAGTGCAAAAATCTTTCAGTTTGAGTGTATATATTTTCGATGTTGTCTCTTTTTGTGGTGTTCTTTAGAATTTCTGCTTTTTATTTCACCTTTATTAAAGATTTTCAACTTACTTGTTTTCTCATTTGTTAATAAATTTGATCTTATTTGTCAAATAATAAATTTAAAAAAGGCAAAATAAATTAATCTTATTAATACTTTCTAAGTTGGCACTACCCATAAAAAAATCAGATTTAAAAAAAATATCTGCAAAATACCACTTTAGCAGCAATCAGTAATTTAATTAATATCTATCTCTAAGATATTTTAATAAAAATGAAAAATCCAATTTTTAATTAATAACAAATAATTAATTAAATAAATCTGTCATTGCTAATATTAGTTAATTTTTAATTTACTGAAGCAAATTTCAAGCTTCGATTTAATAATCAAGCTCATCTATGGTCATGTTTTGTAATAGGCTTTGATTAATCTATTTTTTCAATATACAACCAAATTATATTATTTTTTGCTATTTTAATAGCAAATAGATTAATAAATTTCCATTTATTATTTTCTATATATTTTTATAAGATTTATAAAATGATTATGCTATTAAAAAATTACATCATTTTGAATTTATAATAGAAAACTTTATGAAAAATAACTAATAAATATTTTTTTAATTTACACTAAATGGAAGAGCATTCTTGCTTGCAGTTTTCACTTTTTAAGAAATAGAGTCAAAACATAATGAGATTGATATAAATATGTGCTTAGCATGAAAGAGCTTTTATAAAAGAATATAGACAGATAATCTAAATCTTAACAAGTAATTCTTTTTTAATAAAAAAAACAATATCCAAATTCATCAAAAATATTTTGAAATATCAGATTAATAATAAATGAATATTTAGATAATGAACTCCTGATTTATCTAAAAATTAAATATGAATTGTTTGTCTTATTAAAAAACAAAATATTGTCTTTATCAAGAGGAAGTAAACTAACAATATCTTTTAAGAAATATTAGATGCAATAAATTATGTGGCCAACAAATTAATTAATATTTTTAGTTCGAATTGGGGAATAATAAAGATTTATTAAGTCTGAAATCTAAAAATTAAATATGAATTGTTTGTCTTATTAAAAAACAAAATATTGTCTTTATCAAGAGGAAGTAAACTAAAAATATCTTTTAAGAATATTAGATGTAATAAATTATGTGGCCAACAATTTAATTAATATTTTTAGTTTGAATTGGGGAATAATAAAGATTTATTAAGTCTGAAATATGTTTATATATTAATTAATAATAAAGTAGAAATTTATTGCAATATTTATTTTTTCAATGTCAAATTTAATAGCTAGATGATATTTATATGCCTACATTTTTGTTAATTTACAGATATTTATAATAAATAATTAATAATCAAAAATAAAAAAATCTAAAAAAATAACAAAATACAAATGAAATTCTTATTTGTAATTCTATTTTTACTTGCTATATTAGCTACTTCTGTAGATGCCAAGATGCTCAAAAATGCTAAACATTAATGCTTTGAAACTAAAAAACATTGTAAACTTAACTCAGATTGCTGTTCAAACTCATGTAATCTAAAAGGTATAAGTATTTATACATGCAATTGATTAAACTTAATAATAATATGTAACCATTTTTACTAAAGTAATTCAAAAATATTTAATTAATTAGTATCAAATATAGTATTAATATTGTAATTTTATGTGAAAAATATAGGTTTAATCATTAACACAAATTATTAATTTTTTGTTTTTAAAAATACTAAGCTGATTTGTTGATAATAAATTTTATTTATAAATTTTTCTTGGTAACCAATTTATCTATTATTTTGAAATTTTAAATATTAATCTTTCTTGTTTTGATATTCTTTTTTTAAAGCACTTTCAATAACTGAAATCATTAATTTAACAAAAATTTATATTTTCATAAAAATTTTTAACTTTAATAAAAATAATACATTTATAAATTCTTTAAAATTTACATCATATAGTTTTTTAAAAATTTATAGATACATAAAATATATTTAATTATCTTTACTTCAAAAATAAATTTCTTTTGAAATTAATTTTTTTAGTTTACAAATTTAGCTAAGGATTTTAGTTTTGAATCTCTCATCTATTTGATTTCCACTTTTATTAATAATTAGATAAATCATACAAAAGAAAATACTTTCTTAATCGTTAAAAAAAAGTAATCAATATAATATGATAAAATAAGTTCTTTTCTAAAGTAAATTAATTAAATAAAAAAATTTTTAAACATAAAATAAATTTATTTTTACTTAAGATATAGCTTTAAAGATATTATTTTCGAGTGTTTTGCCAAAAGGTAACTTAACTTATGTAAACAATCTTAGCCTAATCTGTTTCTCCTAAATCATTAATAAATATTAAAAATTTTCAAATCTTATTTATTAATATTTAAATATCAACTGAGAATATTTTAAATTTTTTAAAGAATGATAAATTTACATAAAATTTGAAATAAAAATGAATGGAAAATATTTTTTACTCAAGATTGAGAGTAAGGTTTTTTAGAATTGTGCAATTTGCTAAGCCATGAGCTAAATCTTAAATTCCAATAGATTCAATTTTATTAAAGCTATTATTTTTAAAGCAAATAATTCATTTAAGGTATAAATATTAATGAATAAAGAATAATTTTACTCAAAAATAAGTGTTAAATTTATGATTTTTGTGAATTTTTAAATTGCAGAGCCTAAAATTGATACTCCTGAGGATCCTATTTCATTTTTCCTATTAAAATATAATAAATGAATATATTAATTTAAAAGAGTCTCTAAATTAATTTTGATGAATTTAAAAAACACAAAATAAGAAAGTTATTTCTAAATACTATTTAATCTTCATTAAAAATTATTCTTAGAGCAGATTTAGTGTTTTAATAAAGTAATTGAAATTTAAAGCAATTATTTTACTAAAGATTAAGAGTTAAGCATTAAAGATTTGGGCAATTTGACAGAGCAGAAATTAAACCAGATAAGCCTTAATCTCCAATATCATTATCTCTTTTGTAAGTAATTTATCAAATAAAAAAAAATACTTTTAAAATATTAAAAAGTTAATAGCATAAATAAACTGAAAACATTTAGATTTTATGATAAATAAGTTTTTTAGAATCATAATTAACTGACAAATATGATATTAGTTTAAAACAAAAATTAAATTACTAAATAAAAAGAGCCAATTAAGACAGATGAGGAAATTTTTCTAAAGCAGAACCTAAAGCAATAGCTCCTTGTGCGTCTATAAAATTTTTTCTTTAATGAAAAAAGATGTATTATTTTAAAATTCAAAAAAAATTAATTAATTTGAAAAAAAATTTATATAAAAGCTTGAATTTAATAAATTAAAATAATTATTTCTCAGAGGTTTTAAAAATTTATTTACTGAAGATATAAAGTTAAATTAATAAGCTTTGGGCACTTAGAAAATCCATCACATAAATCAGATAATCCACAGGCTCCTAGTAAATTTCCTCTTAATTTAAAAAAAATTAATAATTAAAAAAAGTAAAGTTGAAACTAAGAAAATAAAAATTTTAAAAATGAGATAAGCTCTTTGAAATATTTCTTTGTAAATATTTTGATGTAATAAATTAATAATACTCTAAACAAAGTGTAACATTTTTGAGATTTATGCAGTTTGATAAATATGATCCCATGCTAGTAGCCCCTTAAGACCCAATTTTGCAATCCCTTTTATAAGAATAAATAGTTTAAAAACTGAATTCTATTTCATGAGTGTAATTAATCGAGTTAACATAAATTAATAAATTTAAAAAAATCTCAACTCTAACTTAAGAATTAAATTTTATAGCTTCTTGCAATTTGCTAAATCAGAGACTAAATTTGAGATCCCTTCGTCACGAAATTCATTCCCACTTTTAAGTTGTTAAATAATAAATTTTAAATTGAATATATGTTTTCAATATTAGATATCTATTTTAGCTAAGCAGCAAATAGAAATAAACATAGTTAACTAATAAATAAATAAATAAATAATTTAAAAATTATTATTTTACACCAGATCAAGTTCTAAGTTTTATAAGTTGTGACATTTAGATATAGAAAAACCTAAAACTTTACAACCCTTTTTAGTAAAAGTGTTCCATCTATTTCAGTAAATAAATAAATGATTAATCTCACTTTCTTCTTAAGAATAATATAAAGCTAATTATTTTTTAATATTTTTAGAAATTGGTAGGTAGGTAGATAGGTAAGAACAAAGGATTTATTTTATAATATTTTTTAATCTTAACTTTTTTAATTTAGAAATATGATTTTATTTTCTGTCACTTTAACAATTATTTGCATGCTAAAAAAACAACAAAAATTAAATTAAATTTTAAAAATAAAATACTTTGTTAGTTAATATTTCAGATTAAGATTTTAGAGTCTTTAATAAATAATAATTTACAATATTTTAACTTAAAGTTAAAATTTTTTATCAAATAAAACTCTTTTAAAAATATTTTTACCTAACTATCACCTCTAAATATAAATATATTTTCATAATCAAATTTACTCTAAACAAATGATTAAACTTTACAGATTGCTGAGATTAGCTAAAGCTGTAGCTATGGAAGAAATACCTTTATCACCTATATTATGAGAACTTTAGTATTAAAAAAAATTATCATTTAAGATTCAAATTAAGAATATCTAATTAATGTTAAAAAATTTTAAATATTAAATCATTTCTTGTAAAAGATAAAAAATAATATATTTCAACTTGAGCCATAATTTTAAAGCTAAAAGACCTGTACATTTTGCTAAAGCTGAACTCAAAACTTAAACACCATGATCACCGATTTCGTTTTCATTATCACTAAATATATTTGTATTTAGGTATAAAACATTGATAATAAAATTATTTTTTTTTTAAAGAAGGGAATTTTTTATTTTAGATTCTTTAAATGAAAAAATCAAAAAACCTTGAAGAATTTTTATATTATTAAATTTTTACAATAGATTGATGTGAAGACCAGTATGGGTTGGCAAAGTAGAGCAAAGAAACTTTTGTTTTAAAATTATAAAATTTATAAATAATTTCTATTTAGTTGCTTTTATACATCCTGTAGATCTTAATAAATATTATATTTTAAAATCATTCTTTTTATCTTTTAATTATGTTTCACAAATTTATTATCAACAAATTTTTGAATTTAGTCAAACTTTTATGTAATTAGTAAATACTTCCTTTATAAATACTACAATTAAAAATATGTTAATTTTAATAATATATTTTTTCTAAAAAGAATGTTAACTCAAATATTATATTTTATAATAAAAGAATGTTAATTTAAGTAATACATTTTATAATAAAAGATAATTAGTTTTAATAATATATTTTATATTAAAAGAATTAAAAAAATATAATTTAAAAATAAAAAATATCAAGAAATTCTCATGAAATCAAAATAATTAGTCATTTTTAAAAATAATTCACAATTTTATTAGCTGTATTTATCTGGCTTTTAAAAAGTATATAAAGTATCTATAAAAATGTAATAAATATTTTTTTTAATGTTGCTTTTACTTGTTTAATATTTTGCTAACATACCTTAATTCCTTGATAAGGGTTTCGTTGGGTATCGCAAGAATTGTAAAATTTTTAATTTTTTACATATCTTTTCATTAAATATCTAAATATTAAAAGTGTTGCAAATAATTATGAAAAAGGGTATATAAGCAAAATAATTATTTATTGAATTGATAAAAGGCATTAAATTATTAAATAAATATTTTAAATAAGAGTAATTATTGTTTAAATTTCAAATGCGAAATGAAAAATATCAAGCAAAATTTGAAAAATTAGATTAAAAATTAATATTTTGAATTTTAAAAATGAAAGTCAATTATTAATAGATTGATGAATACAATATGAATTTTTTTATACTTAAAATTATTAGATAAAAACAACTAATTAATTTATTTCACAAAATTTTATTAAAATATTTCTGTAGAGAATAAATTTTAATTCTCTTTATTTTATCCAAAGACAACTTAAGCAAAAAGTAAAAAGTTCACTTTATAAAAAACTCATTAAACATTTTTAAATACCTTATACAATTATTTTAAAAAATAATGTATTTGTAAATAGAAAGTAAATACAAAATAAGGAATTAAAATAGAAAGAAATAGACTAAAATTAACTTTTGTTTTGAATAAGAAAATTTGCTGATCATCTTTTTCTTTTTAATTAATTTTAGCTAATCTTAAGCTTACATTTTTTAATTAAAAAAAATGTATGCACTAACTCTAGCATTTTAAAGTAACAATACTTTAAATCAAATTTCTTGTACTCTTTATTGATTTAAATTGAAAGGAAAATATAAATCTTAATTATTATTAATATATTTACAAAAAAATAACAAAATTTTAATAAAATGAAAATAATTTACTTCTTATTTTTAGTTAGTTTACTTACTGCTTAAGTTGCAACTTAATCCTCAAAATGTTATGATGAACTTATGGAAAAAGCTTAAAATGGGTAAATATGCTAAAAAGGTGATACAGATTGTATAGCTGCTCTTGCTTATATGTCAAGATGTGTTAAATCTTGTAGTATAAATTTGCACTAATAATCTTAAATAATAAATTGTGTTCAAAAGGAATGCGTAACTGCTAATTAAACAGTCTAAAAATATATTAATGATGTGATTAAATGTGCTAATTCAAGTTTAATTTTGGTTAATTTAATTCTAGCTTTATTTTTTATTATGATATGATCTAATAAATCTAATAATTCAATGGCTGTTATATTTATTTTATCATTATTTGTTAGCTGTATACTTTTTAAAAGTCTTTTAAATTTTTAATGATCTTACATAAAGATAATATATATTTTAATAACAAGATATACATATTTTATAAAAAAAAACTATTTTTATCAAAAATATTTTGCTAAATAACAAAAATCATAGCTCAAAAATTTTATTGTGCTATTCTAATTTTGTTCATGACGCCCTATATAATATGATTTGCTTAACATATTTTTTATTTCAATTAAATTTATTTTGTTCACCTTATGCAGGACTATTTTAATTAAAAAAATTGTAAGAAATGCTAAAAAAAGTCAAACAGATACTATTTTTTCTCTTATTTTTTAATAAAGTTATGATTTTTTATATTAAAATTTAGTAAAATAATCAAAAATAATTCATTTTATTCAAAAAAGATCTTAAAATAATAATTAAACAGTCTAAAAATATACATATTATATTATAAAATGCTTTATCTTAAGTTGAAAGCTAAATATAATTATAGCTTTATTTTTAATAATTATATGATTACATTAATCCAGTAAATATATGGCTAATATATTTATCTGTATCCATTTGGCAACTATATAATTTTTAAAAGTCTTTCAAATATTTCACTATCATATTTACCCTAAATTTACAAGGTATTTAAAGGATTGCTAAAGAGTGATTGATTTTTTCAAAATAATTTTTATAGAATTGATAAATATAATATTGATTTTAATCTAAAAATAATGTAAGAAAAATGAATCAAGCCAGTATTAAACAGACTCAATAAAAAATAATTTACTTATCTTTTTTGTTAAATATTTAATTTAAAATAAATTTAAGTATAATAATAAAATTAATATAAAATTTAATAATTTATTTAGATAATACAATTTATAGAATAAAATAATAATATTTGTACCAAAAATAATAAAAATTAAACAAAAATTAGTTTTTCTTTATAGAATTACTGATCGATCATCCTTTTAATAATATCAAATTTAGAAAATCTTTATCTTACACATTTTAATTAAAAAAATTGTAAGATATGCTAAAGATTGAAAATTTTGCTCTTGTTACGATTTAATAAATATGTACTTTTTCTAGAAGTAAAATTAACACTAATAATCAAAAATTATATATTTTTCAAAAGGAAAATTGAATAATTATGATACAACCTAAAAATATAAAATCATAAGATAAAATGCGAGAATTCAAATATAAATTTAAATTTAATTGAATTTTAGCCTAATTTTTTAGTAAATATGTGTTTTAAGTATAAGCCTTTATATTGGATGTTAGATGTATCATCTTTAAAAGCCTTTTAAATTTTAGATTATTTTATATATAATGTATGCTAATGAATGCTTTTTAATGAATGAGACTGGACATATATTGAAATTGAAGGTATATTTGCCCAAATAATTTTATTTTTAGATAATTAAAATAATTCGCTCATTTCCATAAAAATATTTTTAGATTTTAGAAATAAATTTATTTATTTTTATTTTAAAATTACAAAAAAACATAGATCAAATATTTTTGAGTTAATATATCATTTAAAGTTAAATCTAAATATTTAAGCAAAAATCTACGAGATAAAATAATAAAATGCAAACGATATCTTTTATAAGTGTGTATTTTTTGATAACAATCATAATAAAAATAGTAAAAAGTTGCCCAAAATCAAAAACTAATATATTTATCAAGCAGTTTTTTAGTTTTAGTGATATTTGTTCTTATTTAAGACTTTTGTAAATCTCCAATTAAGTTCAGGCTTTAATATAAAAGAAGAATTATTTTTTCTTAATCATGAATAAATTAACTGAAATATAGTTTTTTTGTCTTGATATTTATTTTTGAATTGTTTTTATTTCTAATTAATTTTATAAAATTTACTTTAAGGTTAGTGTCAATATTGTAAGATTTTAGCATTTTGCTAAGCTGGAGCCTAAACTCGCTCCACCTAAGTTTCCAATTTTGTTATTTCTTTTCATATTAAATAAGTTAATTTACATCTTAAATTCTAGAGAGAGTGATAATAAGTAAAATAAATATCAAATTGATATAAAAATAATAAGTTTATAAAATATTAAGAAATAGTTTAAATGTAAAAGATATTTAAATTTATAAATATCTTGTGGTTATTATTTTTCTTAAAAGAGTTTCGTTTTCTTTTAGTAATGATTGTAATTTTCTTAATTTTTAAATAAATTTTCAATACCTTAGGTCAAGAATTAAAGTTTTAAGATTTTTAAACTGTGTTAAAGCTTAACCGATTATAGTTGCTCCTTCATGATCAATTGAATTCCAACTTAAATTTTATAATAGATATTAATAAAATAATTAAAGAGTTTAAATATAAAATTAATTTTGATTTTAATTATTAATCATTTTTTTAATTAATTAAATTATTTAAAATAAATATATGTTCATTTTTACCCAAGAAATAAAGAAAGATATTAAATATTTTAGCATTTCGTAATAGCAGAGCATATATCTGAAATAACTTAAGATTCAATTAGATTTATGCTTTTAAAATATTAGTTAGGTAATATGAGAAAAGAAATTAATAAAAAATAAAACAAATAATTAAATTTTTAATAATCATAATAATAAATTTTACCTTAAATTAAGAATTAGATCAGTAAGATTGACACAATTAGATAAAGCAGAACCTAAAGCAGATGATCCCTAATCACCAACATCATTAGAACTCAAAATGTAATTAAAATAATTAAATATAAATCAAGAATAAAAAAATAAAAATGTTAAATTAGATTTGCTTCTTTTAATATTTAATTTAAAAGATAAATAATTAAAATAAAATTTTTTAGGATTGAAATATTATTCTAATAAAATCATTTCTAATTTACTTTAAATAATGATTAAAAATTTTTAAATTTACGAGAGATTAAGTTCCAAGCTAATTAATTTAGTGGCATTTGATAAAGATTAATACAAACCTGAAATATTTTCATCTTCAATCAAATTTGAGCTTAAAATATATTTTATATTTTTTAGTTAAATTTAAAAATAATTTAGATGATTTATTTTGCATATTTTAAACATTATAATTATTCTACTTATCAAATAATAATATTTTTTACCTAAGATTTAGAACTAATTTTTAAATATTTTTCCAATTTGATATTCCAAAACCTTAGCACAATTAATACTCGTTTTGATTTCCATTTTCGTTTGAGCTTTTATTTTTAAAATAATAAATAATCTTAATATGCTTTAACAGAATAAATAATCTTTATAAAAACTTCTAAGTATAATTAATAGCAAAAATTATGAATAAAAATATATATAATATTTATAGGTAGTATTAGTTACCTAAGATTAAGAGTTATATTTGAGAGATTACTACAATTTTCTATATTAGAACATAAATATGATACACCAACATCTGTTATTTAGTTACGCCTTTTAATTTTTTATTTATAAGAAATTGTATAAAGTTTATTTCTAATTGATTATGTTGTTAAAATAGACTATTTTTACAAAGAAAACTTTACTATTTTAAAATTTAGTGAAAAATAATATAAATATTTCAAGATTATTTTAAAACCTTAAAATATTACATGTAAAAATTGTCTATCATATATTATTCAATCATTTTAAAACTAAATTATGCATAATTTAATAAGGGATATACTTATTAAAATTTAAAATAAAAGTAATAAATTAAATAAAGAGTTTTCAATTAAAAAAATACTAAAATAAATTTAAATAAAAGAAGTATTTTATTTTTACTCAAAATCAAGAGCTAAATTTGAAAGTTTAAAACAACTTTTCAAAGCTAAACCTAAACTTTAAACAGCTTGATCATCTATTTAGTTATCTCTAATTATTTCATATTTATTTGTTTGAAAAATTTGTTTTAAAAAACAAAAACTAAAAAAACAAGTTAAAAGTTCAAAGATAATTTAAATCTTGAAAAGTTAAAAAAAATAAACTAAAATTTTACTTAAGGTAAATAGCTAAATAAGAAAGATTTTAGAGTTTAGGCAAACAAAAACTAAAATCTGATAATCCTTCTATCCCAATTTGATTGTCACTTTTAAACGATAATAGTAATAAAATAATGATTATATTATAACAATTATATATTAAATTAATATTTAAATAAAATAAGTTGCTTAATTTTATTAAATTATTGTAAAAATTTCACTTAAAATACAATAATAAATTAAAATTTTTAAATGAATTAATGAATAAGGTGTAGGCTTAAGCTTTTTTAAATTAGAATTTAATTAAAAATTATTAGCCGACTTTTAAGAATTTGTTGAAAAAATTTTTTTTTTTTAAATTATACCTTAGCTATAGAATTAGATTTTATATGTTAAAGCAGCTTTCTATTCCTTAACCTAAAATAGATAAACCTTTGTTACCAATTTAATTGTTACTTTTAAAAATATTTTTTATAATTTTAATTGAAAGTATTTTAAAAATGAAAAATAATCTAAGCAAAGAAAAAATATTAAAATAGCTGAATTAAATTCTGTAGATTTGGTTGATTTCACAAAAGAATATTTTATTTTAAATTAGAGTTAGAAAACTTTGAAACAAATCAAAGAGTATTTTACTTGAGTTATAGACTTATTTATTAAACTTAATCACCTTATTTCAATATGTTCATTAAGCCTTAAATACTTTTTTGCCCAATTTAATTGTTACTTTTTTAAATAAATTATTGAGTGAGTTTTCAGTTTGATTATAAAATGTGAAACAAAAATAAAATTTTTTATCTTCAATATACTTACATTCTAATAATTAAGAAATCGACATAATTATTATAAATAATAAAATATACTTTTTTGATTGAAAAGGTTTAAACATAGATGTAAATAATTTACTTTAATTAAAGAGTTAATGTTTAGAGATTATGGTATTTTGAGAAGGCAGAGGGTAAAAAAGATGTCTCTTCATCACCAATTAAATTTTAACTTTTAAAGTGATTATGTTAATTTATTTATTTAATGACTTGATGCCAATTAAAGTCATAATATTTATTTCATCAAAATTATGATATAATTAAATATTTTACTTTAGGTTTAGATTAAACTTTGAGAGATTTTAGCAGCTAAATAATGGAAAGAATAAACTAGATGTGCCAGTTAATCCAATTTAATTATTACTTCAATTAAAATTTAGTTAAATTTAGTGAAGAAAAATAATTTGAAAGTTGTTGAAGTAAAAAAAATATTTTTTGTTATTAGTTTAACTAAAAATATTGAAAAATAAGAATATTTGATCTATTTTTACTATAATTCAATAGTTAAATTAGTTAGTTTGTGACATTATGCTATTGTAGAACCTAAAAGAATGGCAGATTAATCACTTATTTCGTTGGCTCTTTTATAATGTTAAAAATAATAAATTTATTAAAGCTGCAAAAAGAAATAGTATGAAAATTAATAAAAAATGAATTAATAATTAATAAAAAGTATAAAACCAATAGTCATATTCAATAAATAATAATAAAGTAAAAATAAATAAATTTAGATTAAATTTATTTTTTTTACGTTAGATCTAATGTCAGTGATGATAAATTACTACAATTTTATAGAGCAGTACTTAAGTTTGATACACATTCATCAGTGTATATATACTCCCTAAAAAGTAAAAATAAATAAATAAATAAAGATAATTAATAATAGTTTATGAAATAAATAATTATAAATAATATTAAAAAAAGCTAAATAGTATAAAATTTTATATTTTAATCATCTTAAAGATTTTAAAAATAATTAAAATTTTATTTACTTTATTTATTTTATTTGAAATACTAAAAAGGCAACAACATCAATCAGTAATTAAGTAAAAGTTTTTAAAAATTTACATGAGGTGAATTATAAGATCAGTATGAGTTGATAGAGGAGAGCTTAAAAACTTATGTATATTAATATAATATATTTAAAACATAATAATTAATAGGTATTAATCACATCATTTAGATTGTTAAAATATTTATTCTATTAAGCCATAGATTTAACTTAAAAACTAAAAAAATATTTGATGCTCTAATTATTTTCAAATTTTATTTAATTGACAACTTAATATAAGAAAAAATTAAAAATAAAGAGTTAATGCTAAAAAAAAATACATTTTTTCACAAACTTAATTACTTAATTAATAATTTTTTAACTTAAAAATAATTTTTATATAAAAATTATCTTGAATCTTAATTTTAAATTATCAATAGAGATAAATTTAAATAAATTTGCATTTTTTTCAAATCTTTGTTGTAAAAATGAGTAACTCATAATAAATTGATTAATAATTTGCACTGAAAATCAATTAACATTATTTTAAAAATTTAATTATAAAATTTAACCAAAAAATGGGGATTTTATTTTTTTAAATGTTTAATTAGTAAAGTGAATGATTCTATCATAAATTTATGATTTAAAATAATATAAAGCTCGATTAGCTCAGCTGGTTAGAGCATGCGGCTGTTAACCGCAAGGTCGTAGGTTCGATCCCTACATCGAGCGCTTTTTTTATCCAAGTTAAAATTTTTATTTTAATTTTTAGGATATGTAAATTTATTTTAGAAATGCGTATAAATACAATCGAAGCTCTTAATATGTATATATTCATGCCTACATTGTTTTTATTAGGTTACTTCTAATTTATTTTAATAAAAGAGTAATGATATTATTCATTTATAAAGTTAAAGAATAAGTTTATTTCTTCATTCGAATTGAATAATTGTATTAATTTCTTCTTAGCCTGATAAAAGTTAATCTTTAATTAAAAACAATACACTAATATTTGGGTAAGCCTTAACAATCTATGATGAATAGACTTTGAAATATTAACAAAATAAATAAATATACGATAGTTAAAGGAATATATTTTAACAAATTATATTAAAAAAAATTAGATTAAATGATTGAAGAAAAAGAAAATCTTTTATACTGAACTAGATAAATTAATGAGGATTTAAGGTTTTTACTTTTAACAGATGTGTTTTTTTACTATCAGAAATATTAGTTTTAATATTTAATAATTTAAATCAAAATAATGAAAAATAAATATTTATTTTACTTAAATTCTAGTTTAAGAAATAAATTCACATTATGTCCAACAAAAGAAATTTTTTTTGTAGAAAATCTATCCACTGTAAAATACATATCAAGACTACTTCTTTAAGAATTTAATTACAATAAGTAAAAAAGGAAATAAATTTTTATATTTTTCATAACTTTAGCTTTATATTAGTAATATACACTTATATACTAACCTTTCCTAAGATGAGCTATTTTTGGGAGCTTATTAAAGTTATACCATTAGAATATGAAATTTAAGAAGAGGTTATATTTAGTTATATTAGTTTAAATTTTTTTTCTTTTAAGTTTATTGAGTTTAATATTTATGTTAAATAATTACAATTTTTAGTTGGGCAGTACCACTTATTTTAAAGCAAGGGTAATTTATTTACATCAGCCATACATACATATATCCTTTAAAAAATAATATATTTTCATAGTTGCTTTATATCTTAATTTTTTTAGAAGATATCTTATTAAAGAATAAAACTTTGTCTTTATCAAGAGGAAATAAACTTAAAATATATTTTGAGAAATATTGGATACAATAAATTATGTGATGTACAAATTAATTGATATTTTTAGTTCGAATTGGGGAATAGTAGAAATTTATTATGTTTGCAAATATGTTAAGATATTAATTAACAATAAAGTAGAAATTTTGCAATACTTATTTTTTCAATATCTAATTTAATAACTAGAATGAAATTCTTATTTGCAATCTATTTTTACTTGCAATTTTAGCTACTTCTGTAGATGCCAGGATGCTCAAAAACGCTAAATCTGCATGTAAGGGACTTAAAATTAAATTTAATGTTGACTCAGATTGCTGTTAAAATGAATATATACTATACTGTGGTAAATTCAAAATATGTTGTTGATTCATAATAATAAAACATCACAATTTTCCCTATCAAATTTTAAAAACATAACTGCAAAATACCACATTAATCACTGTAAGTAATATAAATATATATTACTAAGATATTTTAATAACTATGAAAAATCAAATTTTTAATTAATGACAAACAATTAATTAAATAAATCTGACAATTACTGATATTCGCTAATTGACCTAACTATTTTAATTCAGTTAAGCAAGTTCGATGCTTCCATATGATAATCAAACCCATCTATGATCATTAATTGCAATAGATTTTGATTAATCTATTTCTTTAATATTCAATCAATAGATATTATTTTTTGCTACTTAAATAATACTATTTTTAATTATATGAGATTATTATTACAAATTTTTATAGCTTGTTGAATCTTAAATTTAATTGTTTTAGTAATAGATTAATAATTTATTAATATCATTTTTATCTCATAAATAAAATGTAGCATTTTCAAATGTTGTTAAGATTTCTAATTATAAATAAATGAATATTTTGATCATGCACTTGAATTTTTATCTAAAAATTAAATATAAATTTACTATCTTACTAAAAAATAAAAATATTATCTTTATCAAAGAGGAAATTAACTTAAAATATCTTTTGAGAAATACTGATGCAATAAATTATGTGATGAGCTAGTTAATTAATATATTTAGTTCGAATTGGGGAATTATGATTATTTATAACTCCTCAAGAATGATATTAATTAACAATAAAGTAGAAATTGATTGCAATAGTTAATTTTTTCAATGTCTAATTTAATAATTAGATGATATTTATATGCTCTAATTTTTGTATATTTACAGATAATAATTTTTAATAATTAATAATCAAAAAAAAAAAAAAATAACAAACATAAAAATGAAATTCTTATTTGTAATTCTATTTATATTTGCTATTTTAGCTACTTCAGTAGATGCCAGGATGCTCAAAAACACTGCTCCTAAATGCTTTGGAATTAAAGAAGAATGTCAAATAGACTCAGATTGCTGTAGAAAATAATGTAAACAAAGTGGTAGATCTAAAGTATGCTATTGATTGTAACAATAATAAAATGTTACCATTTATTACTGAAAGCAATTTAAAAAATTTAATTAATAAGTATAAAATATAGTAATTTTATGTGATAATATGGGTTTAATAATTAAAAACACAAATTAATCATATTCTTTATTATTAAAAATACTAGGCTAATTAGTTAACTAATAACTAGTGTAAGTTGTTAATTTTTCTTTTTTATTAATTAATCTATCATTTCTAAATTTTAATTACTCTTTCTAGTTTTGATATTCTTTTTTCAAAGTACTTTATATACTAAAATCTATGAATTTAACTAAATTTTATATTTTCATTTTTAATAATAAATTTTTTTAGAAAAATTTACATTAATAAAAACAATCATAAATTTATATTCTTAGTTTAATTTTTCGTTTTACATATATAAAAATAAAAATAAATAAATCAATTTATTTTATATTTAAAAAATTTTTTAATTTATCCATTCTATTTATCTATTATTTATCACTTAAGCTTTATCATAAAATTATTTTTTTGACAACTAATCTTTTAGCTTTAAGGTACTTGC